>JAADVK010000960.1:0-13862 GCA_023334975.1 Globisporangium sylvaticum | reverse complement strand
CTGCGGTGCTGCGTGCGCTGGTGGCGACTCAGGTTCCCAGACGTGCTGAACGTCTTGGTGCAGCCCGGAAAGTTGCACGCGTGCGCCGCGCTGCCCATGTGCACCTTGAGGTGGCGCAGCAGCTTCTCCTGCTTGGTGAAGATGCGCGTGCAGTCGAGGACCGGACACTTGATGCGCTTGAGCATGTGCAGGCGGCGGTGGCGCGACAGGTTGCCGGACGTGCTGAAGAGCTTGCCGCAGGACTTGATGGCGCACTGGTAGGGCTTCTCGCCCGTGTGGGTCTTGATGTGCTCTCGGAGCGTGAACTTGCGGTGGAAGCGTCCGCCGCAACCGGGCTCGGGGCACTCGAACGTGCGCTCACGGGTTGGCGCCGGCACTGCTGTGATTACTTCTGGTTGGGACTCAATGTCGTCGCCGCTGTACGGGGAAGCAGTTGCAGCGTTGGTTGGCGAGTGGCTTGGGATGTGCGTGAATCCGGACATGGTAGCTTTGAGGAGTTGGTTGTGGCGCGGAGGAAGCAAAATTGGAAGTGACGTTGATTGACTGGCTGACTGCTCTGGTCCGACCACGCGAGGTCCTCGGTGTCAAGCAGTCGGCGTTACTAGCTGATGGGTGTTGCAACTCGTCGATAATGATGTTGCTGTGCCCACGATCTAGTCAGAGAGGTAGGTAGGTAGGTGCTGGTCTCGCTCTTCTACCACCACCGTCGCACGCAGCCACCGTCCACGAGCGAATTAGTAACACGGAGCGGCAGCACCTTTGTGTCACGGGTGCTGTGGTTTCGCGGTGGCTATGAAGCCAGCTAACAGCTCTCATATACTAGCCATGTCGTTATGATTGAGATACTGTTCAGGGTGGCTTTTTGCGCTTTACCGATCCAATTGGATCGAGGCCACACAAACCACGACTGACTGGACTGGTTATTCTGTTTATGGGATCAGGTGCGAAACAGTGGGACCTCCACCTCCAAAGCTGAGACCTTTCGGTGGTGGGGGAGAAAAAGGAGCCTCTGAGAACTCGCGACAACGGCACGACGGACGCAATGTCAGATTTACAGTACGGCGTTACCATCAAGAAGAATTGCGTTTTGCAAACACCGATTGCGAGGAGAGAGATGACTGTACCTATTTATGTGAAGACATGGCTCTCCAGCTGGCTGGCTACAAAAGGCCATACACAAACCCTGTTTGGCGGATGGTATTGCTCGCACTTGGATGGCATTGCTCGATAATGGTTGCGTTTTCTGAACTGCAATGTTTACTCGATGCCGGCGTCTTCAATGGGAGCTGTGCGTGTGTGCTGTTGTAGCTGTAGAGGAGATCAATCACTCACGTCACCAGCGTGTATGGTGACCCCTCGTGGAGGTTGTGAGTGTCCTTGCGTTGGATCGCGCGGTATAATAGCGTACACAAGAACATTAGCAACAAAAACGACTGGATGGCGGCGTTCATGGGCTTGCGTGAAAATAAGCGCATTCGTCAGCATTGCACAGAGCAGCCAGGTGCAAGGTTGTACAACGCACTTGACGGGAGGACCTAGTGAATAACAGAAACAGAATATCTTTAATGCAGAAGAGTGTACAACTTATAGGTGGGAGCAGTCAGCAGTCAGCAGGCAACCTCGCCAATGGCGTACACATATCGTATCATTTTGCTCTGGGCGGGCGGGAGGCAATGTGACGACGAGTGCGAATCAGGAGAGATTCAAACGCGTGATGTGTCCACTTTCGCGCGCGTTTGCTCTCTCTCTTTGTCTCTCCGCATTGCCCGACGGGACAGACTTTTGAGGTTGTAGGTGAGGGACACCATGACGCTGCAACGACGTCTTCCCCGCCGTCGGCGTCAAGGAAAGCCTACAGAACATGGCGGAGCGGAAACTCCTGTCACGCTCTAGCAATCTCGAACAAGATTATGCTCAGGCACGGGAGTTGCTGCTGTAACCAGGAGTGTTGTTACTGCTGTGTTAACCGAGTGTAGCCAGCCCCATGTGTTTATGAACTAAACGGGAACGGCAAGAAGAACTGGAATGTGTTCACGGCATATTCAACGAGCGCGATGCAAAGAAGAAGATAATGAAGAAGAATCCGGAGGCGACAGCCCATATCCATCGTGAAGCGGCAAGTGTGCGACGAGTTGTCGCCCGTTCCCCAGGTGGTTGGTTAACAGAAAGACAAGAGGGCGGACATTCGGTTCTCTGGTTCATCAGATCGCGATCGGATTGTGGCCATCCAACTGGACAGCACAGTGGCGTTGACAAGAGTACCCTGCTTCTGTGGATCGCCTTGATAACAAACGCGAAGGCCGCGACCTTCCAGGAAGAGTGAACATTTCACGCTGATTGCGATAGGTGCCCACGTACCCACCCACTTCACAGCTTTTCGACTGCGGAGATACTGAAGTCCCAATAAATACCTGGTTCGACAATTTCTCTCGCGCAGTGTCGCCTAGGGAAGAGAGGCAGGATTTCACAGTTGTTTTCAAGAGGCGTCAGTTTGAAAAGCGGCGATGCAACAGCAACATGTCGCTTGCTCGCTGGCCGACGGGCGATGCAAATCAATTGGAATGTTCACTGCTCTTGTTGACGACAGACGAAATTCACACTACATGGTCACAGTCCAGGACGGAAAGCATTTGGTGCGTCATGAGCGTACAGCTCTTTCTTCTGAAGCATTTAGCTCCTTTTCCGTGGCGCAGACAAAGAGACAGACATGTGATTGTGCCGTTTTTCTCTGTTTGGAGCGGGGGCTCTGTGCTTGATCAAGAAGATCAACAGCCGCTAAGTAGCGCCTGACTGACGTCGCGAACAAGCTCGCGATCTCCCAGTTGCTCAGGATGTTCCTCTAATTGTACTGTAACAGCTTCCCAGTACTGTGATCCAAAGTACGCCATGCGCACCATCCAGGGCAGACGGACGATAAGGCCGCGTGGCTCTATGGCGTCGGTAGTGCTTTGTCTATGGCTTAGAACAGGTAGGAGGGCAAGCGTAGATAGGCAGACACTGCGAGCTGCATGGGAGAATTTCAAGGAACCTTCTAGATGTAATGAGCAATTAGGACAGGTTTTAGCAGCATCAAACACCAGACTCTACGAACAATTGATCATTAACAAAAGGGAATAAACCTCCACAGATATGTTTACTGATTTACAGTAATACATCTTTTATGTACGATTTGATTTCACCGTGACACAGCGACTAACTACGAAACTGAATTCGCACTTTGTGATGACGGTGACGGTCTTCTTCCACGAGCACGCAAAGTTCCTTTGGAAGAAGCAATATCCATAGAGTCGCTGGTATGCCGCAAGCAGACGCGCACGCGTGCGTCTTCCTGCGACAGCAGCGTACGAGAGAGCGTGGAAGCCGTGCTGCGCGTGATTCGGTCGTTCGTGGGGGGAAGGTGGGCGTTCCTAGAGGCCCAGGTGTCTCCAACAAGGCGGGCGGCTTCCGTGATTTTTTTCGAGTGGCGGTAGTGCGGCGAGCACGAGCAACAGCGGCGACATGAATGTGCCGGGCTTATCTTTCCCAGCTGGCGCAAACATCAAAGCCGCGTGGGCCGCGTCACGAGTGCAGTCTACGGAGTCAGAGTGCGTCTGGTGCAGTGATGGTGATCAGCAGCAGCGAGCAGTGGTGCATCGGCGGTGATTTGCCGTTGTAAAGTGGCAAGCGGCTCCGGCATGGCGAGTGGCGAGCGCAGAACGTGGTTGGTACAAGTGTGAGAGTCGTTGGCGGTGCTGTGTCTCTCCGGTGTGAGTTCGAGTGGATATGAGAGAGTCGGTGACGTACATACCGCAGCGGAATGTTCGAGTGGCGCCGACGCCGGTAACGCGACGATCACTGGAGACGTGACGAACAGCTGAAAGCCATCACGCGTGGCTCCGTGCTGGTGGCATCTGGCGTCGGTGTCGAGTCGCACTACTCGGTACGCAATTCGACTGGCGACGGTGGGATCAGACCGGTGGGTATCACGGCTGACAGCAGTGCTGTGGGCGGCGATAACATGAACGTGCTTGGTACGTGCTCTGATTGCAGCGTCGACAGGCGGTGGCCTTTGGTATTGGGCGTCCACCGGCACATCTACCAGAGGAGAAGCATCTTTGTCGAGTGGCGTGAGCGAGTGTGATCCTGGCACCGGAGGCAGTCTGTGTGGCGTTGTCACCTGGATCGGGTCTTGCGTCGAGTGGCAGCGACCGATTGGATGCGATGCTGAAAGAGGATCGAGTGGCGCTGCTCCGTTTGGCAGAGGCTGGTGCAGGCGACTTCATCGCCGCGGCAAATGGCGCTAGCTGCTATAAGCGGTGGCGTGTCGATGAGCAATGGCGGAAGCTCGTCCGGTGCAGCTGCATCGGGTATTGTGTGTGGGGTGTCTGACAATTCGACGGACGGTGCTGCATAGTGGTGCTGCGAAGTGAGGAGTGGGATCTAGCGTGAGTTTGGCTGCTACGTGTAGCTGCGCGGTGGTTCGAGCACTGACGACGCTGGAAGGTTGGTGGTTGCGAGCGGCGGCGAGTCGTCATCTGAATCTTCTGGCGTGGTGTGGTTGCGTGGCGGGATGACTTCGTCGGGTGATTCTGGTGACATTATGTAGCTATCATGTGGGTCGTCGTTCGTCCTCGCCCGTCGGCACTGATGGCGACATGATCGCTAGTGGCAGCTCGGCGAGTGTCATTTTGCCGGTCGCAGGTTCGTGGAGTGTGGCTCTCCGGCGGCAGCATTCGCATCATCCAGGGCAACAGTACCGATAGCGGCGTGTTGTTGACGATGTCGTGCTTCAAGGCGGGATCGGGATACAGCGTCTCAGCTGTGGAAGATCGTTGGGTGCTGTGAACCAAGTTGAGAGACGCTTTTCGAGTGGCCGAGTGGCAGGACTGTATCGGTCACGAGCAGCGCTGGCGTTTTGAAGAACAGCAGAGTTGTTTTGTTGAGGATCACAGACCGCTCATGCCGGAACAGAGACATCCTAGCCAAGCGAATACAGGTGACAGCAGTGGAGCGTCACTAACCCACAGAGAGACCCCTCCCCCAATAGCTCCAGACTTTGGGTAACGCGACGCGACGAGCCTGAAAGCGCTGGCACCGCGGGTCGAGAAGCATCTTGAGCGCGCGTTCATCCTCTCGATTCTCAAGGACATGCAGGTAGGTTCCCAATTAAATTGCTGAGCTGGATTGTGTGTGTGCAATTGTGAAGGACTATCGACTTCAATCTATCGATTCAATCTAAAACCCTCCTATGTATCTCTCTATCTTTCTCTTTGGTGTTCTCATCCCTGCAGTCTGCAACGCACCGTCCAAGGCAAGGAATCGAGCAGATACCCAGAGCGAGTTCGAGATGCTCCTCTGGCAGCCTGTTCGATGGATGCCAACCGCAACGTGATCAAGACACGGGGTTGCTATGCTGTTGGAAGTGGTCGTGGGCTGTGCTATCGCGGTGGTGCCATGAGATCTACCTACGAGCTCTTCGTGCCCGTGATACCAGTACGTGGCGATCAGCTCTGTGCCTCGATGCTACCGCTGCAGCGCGATCATTCAAGTGTATCTATCATCTGCCAGCGACACCAGAGCTTTCGCGCCTGAAACCATCGAGTGAGCTAGAGGCTCTCGTGTCAAGCTCGCCGTCTTCCTGAAGCTGATAGACACCCGCTGGTGACGATCTCTCGACTGCCGCTCCTGGAGTACGGGAGTACGCGTGGCACCTTGTGATCAAGACACAGGACTGGAGTGAGACCGAGCGCGCCTGGTGCACTGTGAATGCGGCAATGATTGCACTCTGCAATCATCAACACAGAGTGATTGTCTACAACCGGAATGTTGGTGTCAAAGACTGACTGACTGACTTGAATGTGGTAAATAGTGTGGGTCACACTATTTAACAGGTGATGCACATCACCCCCTGCCTGACATTGATCCACTGATTCACGATTGATTGACTGTCGAGACTGTCGCGATGCCGTGAAGAGCGAGCACATTTCGACCCCCCTTCTCTCTCTCGCACGAGCATGGCGGCAGGCTTCACGCGGCTCTGTGCGCTGCTCGCAGTGGTGCTCGTGGGCGTGAGCGTCACCCACAGCGCTGCGCTTGGAGTCGAAGCTGTCAGCAGTAGGTCGAGCAGCTCCAGCCACGGCGCGATCTTGCGCATCGAGGCCTCGGAGGTCCAGTCGATCCCTCTCTCGTCCGACTCAGGTGAGTACAACGATCGAGACGACGACGATGACTATGACGACCACGATGGCACCGGCGGCTATAACCCCAGCAGCATCTACTACGGAGGCGGTGCTGGAAACGGCTTCGGCTTCTACCCTGGCATTATATTCGACGACAGCAGTGACAGTGACGACGGCGATGAATATGAATACGACGACGACGACGACGACGATAGCGACAGTGACATCCGCATTAGCATCTCAGGTGGTCGCTCGCATGACGCCCCACGCCAGCAACACAAGCGGTTCACGCTCGCGAGGCAGTGGCACCTGTTCCCAGCGAGTGCTGGTGGCAGCTACGCGTGGTTCTCGGGTGATGGGAGCTTCCAGCTCGAGCTCCAGGTTCCCGGACAAGTGTTTGTGCACGTGCTGAAGGACGACCCAGACTACCACGATGAGAAGAAGAAATCCAAGGACGGTACGACGCTCGTAGCGAAAGTCGTCGCGATGGCGAACGACTCGGCGCTTCTCAACGACATCAGCGTGGTGGAAGGCTCCCAGGGCTGGTCGGTCGTGTCGAGTAGTACCAAGTCTTTACCTGCGATGGGGGTTGATGAGCTCGTGGTGCGCGTCTACTTGAACGGCGAGATTGGCAAACACCTGGTGTCGGTCGTGTCGAAAGGCGCTGGCGATGTCGTACTCGCCAAGAAAGTGGTGCCGACGAGTGCCATCGCGTTCGCCGTCTCCTCACTTGGCAACGGCGGCGTCTACCTGCGCACCAGCAGCAAGCTCAGCTACGTGTCCCTCGCGCTGCAGGCCACCGGCAGCTCGCGTGTGTATTTGCATTGCGGCAGCTCGGTGTCGATCGCAAAGGAGATCGCAATGACGGTCGACGGCATCGGCGCCATCGCGGTCAAGGCGACGAGCTTCAGCACAACGCAGCTGACCACCAAGGTGACCAACGGCGGCGACATCTGCTTTGCGGCGACCAAGCTGCATACGACGATGCTGAATGCGTCGGTGGCGCAGAACGGAACGATCACGACCTCGGCCACTCACGGGTCGAGCTTCAGCGAGTTCATCGACATTGACGGCGAAGGGGTGATCGACACCGGCGCGGTCAGCTCGATGCGCACCAGCGTGAGCATCCGTGGTGGACCGGGCGACGTGACGGTGGGCTCTGGCTTCAATCTCGAGTACTCGGCTCCGGCGACGTCCCACGTTCGCTACCGCGGCTCGCGTCCGATGATGGTGGTTGCGAGAGATGACCCGGCAGCGCCTGGGTCATCGTCTGCTCAGCTGGAGAAGCAGTCGTCGTCGTCACGGAAGAAATGCCGCGCGGTGACCATCCCTTCCGAGCCTGAAGCGGTGTCACTGGTCGACAGAAACGCAGGAGCAGCATCCGCCACAGCCGTTATCTCAGTGTCGTCACCATCGCCTCCGCATCACGTCATTGAGGATCTGAGCTCTCCAGCGGCGATCAAGCCTCGAGGCTTTACTGAACCCCAGGAGGTACTGCCCGATAAAGCAACGCAAACTCCCAGTTCTACTGCACCTACACCTGCTGGGACAGCGGGAAGTGTCGACCCGCAGCTGAAAGAAACCTCGACGCCTTCTATTTCTCCAACGAGCTTACCAAGTGCTCTTCCGTCGCTAGAGCCTGCAACAGTCCTCCCATCACCAGCACCACCAGCAGCTCCTCCAACGATGGCGCCACCACTACCCGAACCAATTCTTGTAACAACGGTATCACCGCCACCGCCTTCAGTACCTACAGGAGTGCCTTCAACAACGCTACTGCCTGCTCCGACTTTGGCGCCGTCGCCATCCCCGGCTACTACAAACTCGACGCCACCAGCTACAACCACTACCCCCACCACAGCATCAACCCAAACGTCTGGTCTACTGGCGAAAGTGGTTGACTACGCGCTTCCGATCGGCGCGGGCTTCGTCGCGTTCATCTGGCTCCTGCACCTGGCGCTCCAGTGCTGCGACCGTCGCAGTCGGCGCAACCAGTACCAGTCCATCAATGCCGGCAACCATCCTGCTTCAGCGGCTGGTGACACTAACGAGGACCCACCCGTGCTGATCTGATCTGGTGAGTTCGGTGATGAAGATAAACCCCAAGGTGGTGACCACTGGGAATAACCTGGCGAAGCGAACGAACGAACTGAAACAATTGACAGGCAACCGAATTTGCTACTGAAGTACTAAGAACATGATAACATGCCATTGAATACCAAGAATAAGAATACACAAAAGAATAAACTACAACCTCCCATGGGTAAATTAGAGTACTACCACCTACCTAGGAGTACTGGAGCACCCTCGGACAGCAGCACGAGATGACGCACTTGGCCACGTTGCCCATGAACCCGCGCGCGTGCAGGTACCGCGCGACCTCGAAGCGTCCGCTCCGGTACGCGCAGCGCAGCGCGTCCTCGGCGCAGCCTTCGCGCCGGTTCTCCACGAGGAACTGCACCACTCGACAGAAGCCGTTGCGCGCCGCCAGCGACAGCGCGCGCTTCGTGCAGCCCTCTTTCCGGTTGCGATGGAGAAACTGCACGATCTCCAAGTGGCCACAGCTGGCGGCCAGGTTCATGGCCCCGACAGTGCAGCCTTCGTGTCGGTTCTCATGGAGAAACCGGACGATTTCAAGGTGTCCGTTCTGCGCCGCCAGGTCTATCGCGTTCGTCGTGCAGCCCTCATGGCGGTGCTCGTGCAGGAAGCGCACGATCTCCAAATGCCCGGCGCTCGCAGCATTGTTCATCGCCTCAGTAGTGCAACTTGCTTTGGTTGCTGCTGTTTGAGACTGGTGCAGGTACTGCACAATGGACAAATGACCAAAGAGCGCTGCGTCGTCCATCGCTGCGCTAGAGCACCCTTCGCTGCGGTGTTCATTCAGGAACCGCACGACCTCCAAGTGGCCGTTGCGCGCCGCCTGGTCCATGGCAGCGACCGTGCAGCCCTCCCGGCGGCTCTCATGCAGGAACATGACAACAGGTAGATGGCCGTTGGTTGCCGCGTCGTCCATCGCAGATGCAGAGCAGCCCTCGTTGCGATTCTTGTGCAGGAAGCGTACAACTTGCAGGTATCCATTCCGTGCCGCAGCGTCCATCGCGTGAGTTGAGCATCCTTCGTAGCGGTTCAAATGCAGAAACTGCACGATATCCAAGTGGCCCGCGCCGGCTGCAGCGTCCATCGTGGCTGCTGAAAACACATTGATGGGCTTCATGTTGTTGTTCGCAGCAGATACCGATACTGATGACGAGCTCGAGACTTCGTTGTGGATGAACTGGATCGCGTCGAGGCAGCCGCTCTGTGCCAAATGGTTCACGATCTCTGCCGAGAAAACACTTGAATACTCGCCACCGTCATCACTATCACTGTCGCTGCTGTGAAGTTTGTTCGCATGGAGCCACTTTAGAATGTCGAACACGCGCTCTGTCGGTGCACTGCAGATCGCATTAGAAGATATTTGACTGCAGCAGTCGAACACAGCGCAGTTTTGACTTTGCTGGATCCAGCTCATCATCTCCACGTCGCCATTGCGGATCGCAGCATCAAGTAGCAGTGCTGCAGATGACGCTGAAGTCAGCGACGCCACTGATTGCGGTGGCAGTTTGGGCTGGAGCCATTGTAGCGTCTGCAGGTTGCCCAGCTCGACACACCACGTGACCGCCATCTCCAGACGCAGCTTGCGCAGGCGCTTGTACGCTGGGAACTCGTGCAGTCGGAGCAGCATGCGCAGGACACGTCGGTCGTCTTGCTCAAGTGCCAGTCGCGTCACCAGTCCGTTTGCGGCTTGAGGATCGTAGCACGCACTCCACAGTTCGTCGTCCGTGTTGCTGTCATCGTCATGGAAGGGCGAAAGCGGACGTGTCACTGGAAGCACGTTGCTGCTGGTGTTCTTTTTCACAAACTCCGTCAGCAGGTTCGGGATGCCGGGCATGTAGTCGGAAATGTGCTCCAGCAGCTCCCGCGACACGAACACTTGCAGCGCCGAGCCGTTACGGCTGTTGCTATTGGCGTCACCGCCAACCTGGTGCGCAGCGCAGTTCTTGGTCTTCGACGAAGCACCATTGTATCTGAAGCAGCGTCGACGCGGCCAAGAAGAGGACGACTGCACGCGGTGCTCGCCACCACCACCACCTGCATAGACAACTGGGTCAGCGCAGGAAGTACTACTTGATCTCAACGGCGCCATCTCGGAAATGAGCTCCTCGCAATCGCAGCAATCACAGTAGCAACAGCAGCAGCAAGCGTCGCGATCTTTCGACCAACGAGAGCCAAAGACGGCGCTGCTGGGCAGCAGCAGCAGTGGCTCTGGCGGCTGCTGCTCCAGGTGCGGTGGCAGCAGCTGGGACGGCAGTGGATACATTTCTTTTCTGCCTCTTGTCTCTCGTGTCTCTTGCTTCTCTTCCGCTTCTTCCGCGCGCTCGCTGTCGTTGTGCCTTGTCTGAGTTGCCTGACAACAATTCTTCTCACACAAGGGTCAGAATTGTTGTCTGTGTGCAAATGACATGGTCAAACTATTGGATTTAGCAGACCTCTTTAAAGTAGGCATTAGAAGCTGCAGCAAGCCAGCGAACATACTTGATGAATGCAATGTATTGGGGATAAGAAGGATATCAACCCTTTTTGTGATGTAGGAGGGAGGGAAGGAAGGGGTTTCGGTAGTCAACAGTAAATCTGAGCAAGTCCCTTCTTGGCAGCTTTGTCCTGTTTTGTCTGATTACAAGTTCAAAAGCCCTTTTATAAAGGATATCTGTATATTTGGTATTTGATACAGCGGTATTATTATTTGACTTTTTATAGACGACGACTTGCTTTCTTTTGCAGAATAGTTGATATGAGAGTGAAAATCTGAGTTGGCGGGAGAAGAAAAAAGAACACGATCCGAATGCGCAAAGCGCGTTCTTTTCGCATATTTCTGACTCGACCGAATCAGAAACAGATTTAGTTATATTGAAAAAGAGTTTTACATTATGTAAAATGACTGTTTTAGATAATAAGTGTTTGTTATTCACATTAATACCGGTGTCGAAAACCGGTACGCAGGAGTCATTGCGGAGACTGGTTGAACGAGAGCGAAGACACCAAGGAGTGATGAGTGACAAATGATCACTTGTGGTATACTTTAATATCGTTCGACTTTGTTACACGGAAAAGGAGACACCGGTCTCAACGAAGGACGAACTCATCGCTGGCAGCTCCCTCTCAAAGAGACACTGCAGCAACTCCAAGAGCTCTTGTTCAGCTGGTGCCTCCGACAGCAGCCGAGTGAAAGTTGGCGGAGCCTCCCACGAGTGCACCCCACCACTGCCGTACCAGCTGGTCGGCTCGCTGTTTGCATCAGCGCCACTGTCACTGCCACTAAACTGGTGATAGTTTGTAGATGAAGACTTTGCCGTAGCAGGGATCTGGTGGTGTTTTCGTGCATGGCGCGTGAGGTTCCCAGATGTGCTAAACGTCTTCGAGCACCCAGGGACCTCGCACGGGTACGCGTTGCTCCCCATGTGCACTCGGTAGTGCAGCGCGAGCTTCTCTCTCTTGCTGTAGACGCGCATGCAGCCTTCTTCAGGACACTGGAACTGCTTGGACAGGTGCAGACGGCGGTGTCGAGACATGTTGCCGGAGGTACTGAACCGCCTCCCACACGACTTGACTTTGCATTGAAACGGCTTCTCGCCCGTGTGGGTCTTCATGTGCTCGCGGAGCGTGAACTTGCGGTGGAAGCGTCCATTGCAGCGTGGCTCGGGGCAAAGGTGCAATCGAACCGACCGAGGGGTGGAGTTGCTTTCGCTACTGGTGCAGCCGCCGTAGTTCTCTCCCGAGTGTCCGGAGGAGTGCGCGATTGAGTTGTGTTCGAGCTTCATGCTGGCGATGTGTGTGGGACTGGCTGTTGGCGTCTTGGAGGCAATTCGAGTAATGAAGAACCTCTCGCCACGAAAGCGGATACCCATAAGCGGCACTGGGCATCATCCCAAGAGACAGCTTACTACCTGGCGTCATAGGATCGATTGTGCATCGAATCCAACCGTCGCCTGTGTAGTAGTAGCCTGTCCTTCTGCATCATCGCTGTCGGCGTGAAAAGCGCATGTCAACTGAACCAAAGTGGAGGTCACGGGAGCAATAATTTCCACCCAAGAAGAGAGAGAGAGAGAGAGAGAGAGAGAGAGAGAGACGTTGAGTTGACCCGCGACAGCATATCGAAAATACAGCAAAGCTAGTTAGAGAAAGTTTGTAGACGACAGCAAAACAGGACGCATAGTCTAGTCCACGCATGGAGATGATCGGTTATGACTCGATGCGAACGCGCCGGAGGACCTTTAAGCACGTACTGTAGTTGTATTGCTTGAGTCAGGGAAAGGCAAATCAGCCAAAGATGGATCACCAAGCGACGACGCTGCTTGGAATTCTCATGGTTTCTATATTATGGAACTAACGCGACAAACGAAGAATGTGAGCGACTTCCAATTTCTTATGAGAAGGAGAACAAGAGTCACTACAGCTAATACTTCTTTGGGGTATTCCCAACGCTTGAACCCACAAAAGTAGATCCTCCGGATTCGGTCAGCAAGATCCTCCTGCGAACGATGATGAAGAGGTAAACGAGTCTGACGCGGCTACATGCTATCGACGTGTCGTTCTCCACCTTTCAGCGCCAGAGAGTGCACGGCTATTTGTGATTTGTGTGTACTCTCTCGCGGTGCCAATTTGATCAGAGTGATTCTCAGCTTAAGCCAGAGCAGCAATCCACAATCCGGACAATAGAAAATGGAAGCTTTGGTTCATGAGGCGGTGGCTACCAACACTTGCCGCTCTTCATTCGCGACTCCTCCATCTGGTACCTCTCTTAGCGCTTTCTACAGCGCAAGATGCTGCGAAGAAACAAGCGGTGGAGGAGAAAGCCGAACATTGCTATCGTCTCTCTCGTACACCAAAATCTTGTTGACGTGCCCATCTGGACTGTTTCTTCAACACGGCATAATCAGATACGATTGTGCCTGGGGGTCACAATCTGCCTGGTGTTGAACACAGGAGCCTCTTGAAGTCGCTTTGCAACCACCACACACAGGCTTGAGCGTGCAATAAACATTGTAGCTGGCATTTCACTCAAAACATTGACTGTATGCATCTGGCAATGTGTCAATGTCGCACAATTAGCCTTTCGTCAGGGACGTGGAAGCTAATCTGTCGGCTAGGATGATTTGAATTCTGGCCCAATGGGCTCAGCTTGGGCTCTGCATCATATGATGTGTGGGAATCAAAGCGACACTACTCGTGCAACAATCGGCGAACCTTCCAACAACTCTCCACGAAACTTGGATGGGAATGGTGAAACACTCTGCTGGGGACATGCGAGAAGGATGGATACATACACACATGCAATACTTCACTTACACAAACAAGTAGCAGACGCAAGATGAAGAGCATGTTGCTATCGTTGATGTATATGCTTGGGGCTCATGTGTTTCCTCAACTACTACAAATCACTGTGGTGTTATGCTCAACAATCGGTAGCCATGAGAATAATGCTGGTGCGTGCGTTGTACACTCGCCCAACTACGTTATATATAGAGCGTACCTTGGTACTTCAGACTTCAGACTACAGTTTCTAGTTCAGGACAACAGAATGGTGCTGCTAGCGTCGCAATGTGACGCGAGAGGGAGAAAGGTGGCTTCCTTTCCCGCTTGACGTTGTCGGCTCGCAAGGTGAGG
>JAADVK010000959.1:0-13874 GCA_023334975.1 Globisporangium sylvaticum | reverse complement strand
CTCACGGACCACGTGCTGAACGCGCGCCGCACGCGGCTGCAGGCGTTCATCGACGCGATCCGCACGAACGAGGCGCTCGTGACCACCGACTGCTTACGGAAGTTCTGCCAAGCGTACTAAGCCGAAGCAGTGCAAACGCAAGTCTGCGAACGCCCTGAGACTGGCTGCAAAGAACTCCAAGACGAATGAAGAAGACAAAGAAGACCAAGGATGATATATTTTTTTTTAGTAGTGTGTGCGTGGCGTTGTTGAAGATGTGTTTTAACACTTGAACGGCGTTCGGTCTCCGCACCACCAGCAGCAGCTCCAGCCATCCATCCAACCAGCCAACCAGCCAACCAGCCAGCCAGCCATCGTAGAGCGTCCAAGCCCAAGGAAGGAAGAAGGACCCCAGTGCTGCTGCATGTCCGTCATGGAAACGCGCATGTCCCAGTGTCGATGCGATGGAGTGGAATGGATGAGATTGGATGGAAGGTGGAAATGAGTGAGTGTGGTGACGAGTGGCCGAACGCAAGAAAGAAGAAACTAGTTACTGCTCGATGGAAAGTGGCAAAGAGTAAAATTGTTATAAAACGAATTGATGGTATTATTGAGAGCGATGGCGTTGGTGGTGGTGGTGTATGTACCTGGATTGAAAGTGCTGAGTGTGAAACCTGGAGCTTGACCTCCAGGTTGAGTGACGAGCTTTGAGCCATCGAAATTTTGGAAACTGGTCATCAAGTGGGCTTCAGAAACCAGAGGGTAACCTGTGTTGTACCCATGTCCAGAAGATGAAGATGGATGGATGACCATTAATTTTGCAATTGCAATAGAGAGACGTCCGTCTTTTCTTCAGAAAACTGTACTGTACGGTGCACGTCGTGTCGATATTAAAACATGGTGTTCAGTCCAAACAGTTTCTCAACCAAACTGCAAGTGAGCTCACAAAATGGACGATCGGTGGTGATGAAAATTAATACGTAAACCAGATGAGAAAGATAGAGGTGCTCACAATCCCGTTAAAACCTCCAAGCTCTGGCGTGTTGCTATACCATCCAGTTGGGAGTTGCGAGCGTGTGGTTTGGATTCCATAATAATCGCTCCTGCTGGATATTCATTCATCCATCACTTCAGCTCCAAAACCAAGTTTCACAACTGTGTTGAATCGCTTTAGACAGGGATTTGCCGTGATCATCACTCTGAACGGCTATCAGTATCAGTCAGGCGGTGTGTGTGCCTGCCAGAGTCCGGTGTGTGACACTCATTCGCGATTGCGTCGTCGAATGGCGAGAAGCACCAATCGCCAGTAGCGCGCAGCAGTTCGACGACAACGGCCATGAACGAGCGCACGAGCACCATGCGAATACTAGTGCTGCTAGTGCTGCAAGTGATGGTGATGGCGATGACGGCTGCGGATGCAGTGGAAGGCGCTGAGCAGCAGCGATGGCAGAGCGATGACCGCGTGACAATAGCAGCTGGCGGAACTGGCGATCGCGCGGCGCGAGCTCTAGCTGCGGGTACTGACTGCGGTGACGTGGGGGCTGCCAAGCGAGAGGCTCAAAACGGTGCGTCGAATGGCGTTGTGTGGTTCTGTAATGCGCTGCAAGGCCGCATGGACTGACTGACAATCCGCTGGATGGCACTGGTGTGCTGCTGTTGTTGTTTGTTGTAGTGAATGCGACCACGTATGGAAGCTATGGGTACGAAGGCGACGACGGCAAGTGGCACGAAGGAGGCAAGTCGAACGAGCAGATGATCATCGGCGTGAGCTTCGCCGCCGTGATGCTCGTCGTGATCGTGGCGCTGACCTGGCGCGCGTGCTGGGAGTGCTGCAAGAGGACCAATCGCTACGCCAAGCACCGCGCATTCGTCACTCGAACGTACGATCAAATGGCTCTGCGAGTGAGCGAATATGGACAAGTAGCGAAGGTGGAGGTGATGCTGACTGTCTATTTGCGCTTGCTATTATGGCTTCTACAGAGACGAAGGATGGACCTGCAACGTCTGCTACCATGCAAACGACAGCGCGCAGCTCGAGTGCGTCCTGTGTGGCTCCACTCAGAACGGTAACTTGCTGTGGTGATTGATATTGAGTGACGTTGCATGGCGTGTGAACTAAACAATGACTGGTTTCTTCTGTATTGGCTCTCAGAAATGGAGGTCGTTGTGGACAAAGACGTTGAGCAAGACGGTGCTGCAAGCGCTCGATCGGGCTCCAATTACTTCTTGATGTCCTCGCCACGGACTGTGCAACCGAACCAAGCTGTGAGCAAACTCAACGACCGCCAGGAGATCGCGTTCGAGCGCCACGAGTGGAAACGCTGCGTCGGGGTTCGCGCAACGCGCTGGGTATGCATCACTTTATGCTGAGGTTCTTGACTAGTCTAATAATGATAGAGTCGTGGGACTAAGTTTGGTGGATCTGGAATGCTTAACAATTACAACAGGTGAAGATCTCCGCGACGGATATTCGGAAGAACGAAAAGCTCCGCGGCTCCATCATCCAGGAGCGGCATCTCAGCAGAAGTGGGCGTGCTGCAATCAGAAGAACCCGGAACACGAACAACAACAACGATGCTGGCTCATCCTCGGAGGAAGCCTCAGCGCACGAGTACTCCTTCTACTCTTCAGATACTAGTGGGGGATTCGTGATCGCGCTCAACACCAGCAAGGGCTTTGTCAGAGACGACCGGATCTTATCAGCGGTAAAGTGGCGACCCGCAGGTAAGTCCACTAACCTTGTGCGAAATGATCAACTCTGTCGTGCAGGTCCACTACGTATGGAGATTCTTACGGCACTCTCTTTTGTTCAGACGAATTTATGCAACCAGCTCGCATCTACACCAAAGAGATGCAGGTAATCATCGCGATATCATTGCGATGCTGAGTCCTGAGTGGAGGCTGACACTGTATTTCTTTCCTTTGCCTTGTGTTTGCAGCGGATATCCTGTTTGAGTTTCTCGGAGAAGACTCGGTGGTTTTTCCAGCAGTCGCTCAAGCTCAGCTCGTCGCTGGTCGAAGGCTTCCACACAATCCGTAAGATTGGTCTTGCAGCGGAATTACCATAGTTGATGTTACCTTCCATTGGCTAACTCGTTGATTTTTTATCTCTAGGAATCCACCGTGAGCACGTGCTGAAGCAATCGTTCCAGATCTTTCTTACTGCTCCGACAGCTACGCTTCGCCGGCGTCTGCGCGTCGACTTCATGGAAGAGCCGGGCATCGACGGTGGAGGCATCCTCCGTGAGTGGATCCATCTCATTTGCAATCAACTCTTCTCGGACTCGCTCGGCATTTTCCAGCTGACGAACTCTGGCGCGCACCAAGGCTACTGGATCAACCGAAGCGCCTCCAAGCAATGTCGAAACTATCTGCAGATGTACCAGTTCTTTGGCAAAGTGTTGGGAAAAGCCCTACTCGAAGGCTTGCTGCTGAACGTTCGCTTGTCGATCCCACTGCTCAAGCACATACTCGGAGCGCCGTTCAAGTTGTCGGACATTCGGCTCTTGGACGAGACGGTCTACTCGAGTCTGCGCTGGATCCTGGCAAACAAGAACACGCAGAATCTATACCTGAACTTCACGGTGGACGACTACGACTTGATCCCGAACGGCTCAACGGTGACGCTGCACGATGGCAACAAGCATCTGTACGTAGAGAAGGTCATGCAGTACTACCTCTTCGACAGCGTGAAGGCTGAGATCGCGAGCATCATGGACGGTCTGCACAGCGTCGTACCGGAGACCATGCTCCACATCTTCGACTACAAGGAGCTGGATCTGGTGTTGTCGGGTTTGCCACGCATTGATATTCAAGACTGGCGCGCGAACACGGAGGTTAGGATGGCCGGCGAAAACGCGACGAAAGAAGAGGCGGTAGTCGACTGGTTCTGGGAAATCTTGGAGAGCTTCAGTCAAGATAACCGCGGGCGCTTCCTGCAGTATGTGACGGGGTCAAGCGGCGTCCCAGTTGAAGGCTTCCAGGTACGCGGTGGCTCATATTGCCACAGCTTGGTTATTGGGAAAGTGGTTTTCTGAGAGCGCGACATTTTCTAACTTGTCCGTATTTGATGTGCATTCTAGGGCCTCACTGGGATGGACGGAGACATCCAGCTTTTCACAATCCAATTGACAAACTCAATATCAAAAATCTACACGGTACTACCGCACGCGAGTACTTGTCTGAACAGGTATGGAAAATGATGTTCTCAAACAAAAAAAGCTGATGGAATCAATACTCTCGCTTGGCTTCCTAACGTATGGATACCTTGTTTGCATGACCAGGTTGGACCTGCCGGTGTACGAGTCTAAGGCAGAGCTTGAAGAAATTTTGCAGATGATCATTGAAATGGACGTGACGGGGTT
This sequence comes from Globisporangium sylvaticum, assembly GCA_023334975.1. NCBI lineage: Eukaryota > Oomycota > Peronosporomycetes > Pythiales > Pythiaceae > Globisporangium > Globisporangium sylvaticum. The sequence goes on along the minus strand of JAADVK010000959.1, from coordinate 9,531 downwards.
CAACAGCCGCTAGCTAGTTGTAGAAACTGGTAACAAAGCAAATACGGCTGGATTGAAGAACAGATAGAGGGTTAGTCGATGTTGTTGCTGTGGTTGGTGGCGCTCGCGTCACTTGTGCGATTGCTGCTATTGGTATTCCTGTCGTGTACTACTGCGTCGCTGCGGTGTATCATCATCTCTTGGAGCACGTCCAGCGACGACTCGTTCTCTTTCTTGGACGCGATCGAGAGTGGAGTCACGCCGCTCGGGTCTGCCTTCCGCGGGTCCGCTCCGTTGCGCATGAGCAGCCGAATCATCTCGAGGCGGTTCGTGGATGACATCTCCTCGCGGCGTATCTGCACGGCCCAGTGCAGCGCTGTGAAGCCCAGCCGGTCCGACAAATTTGGGTCGGCTTTGTTCTCGAGCAGCACCTTGGCGGGGCTCACCAGCGCCTGCTGCGCGCAGATGTGGAGCGGCGTCGAGCCGTCGTCCGACTTGCTGTTCGGACTGACTCCTCGCGCGAGGATGTTCTTCACTCGTGGCAGGTCGTTGTTCCTTGTGGCTTCGCGTAGCTCTTCACCATCTACACAACCGCACAACGTTAGATACCGACATTCGGTTCACATGACATTCTTACGACAAACAAAACGCACCATGTCGCGGCTCATTGCAGAAGATCGCGATGCCGTAGATCACACACACCAGCAGCGCACAGAGCAGCTCGAGAGGTAGTCGAATGTATGCCACGGTTGTCGGACTCGTCGTCTGCAGCGTCCACGCGTGCCACTTGATGTCGAAGAGCATCTTCTTCATCAGCAGGTCGTCCACAATCACGTTCTCGCGCAGCCCCTGGAAGTACACCGCCAGTCGACTCAGGTCGCTCTCCATGCTCGGGTTCCGGAAGTACTGCACCGCCTCAATCGCTGCGATCACGAACGCATACACCGGCACGCCGATGACGCGGTAGAGTCGGCCGCTGACTGTGAGCGGGATCGGCAGCACGTACTTCCAGAGCCCGGACTGCAGCACGGCCAGGTCGTGGTAGATCGCCGCGAAGAACGCTGCGGTCACAGACACGTAGTAGAGCGGCACGAAGACTGCGTGCGGGAAGTTGCTCGGGTACCGGTAGATCCAGTAGTGCAGCGCGCCGAGAGAGTACTGCAGCACGAGGATGCGCGCGAACGTGTACATGGAGCTGAACGCCACGAGCCACGCCGTGAGCTTGCCCGGGTGGTGCAGGATCAGCTTGCGCATGGGCCGCATCATGCCTCCTATGGCTATGGTTACAGGTGGTGATGCTGGTGCTGAGCTGGTGGTGGTGACGGATGGAGCTTCTACTGCTATCTCTTGCGGGCGGCGGCGCCACGTACGGAGTGACGACGATACATGCACTCGATGCAGGCAAGCGGTAATATAATCTCAGCTCATTGCACTTCCGCTTGTTTCCGTCTATCCCACTCAAAAATACAGAAATGGTCTAAGTGGATTCAATTATTATGATTGTGTGCTGTTATTCATTCACATATTGATATGGTAAGCAAAAAGATAAACTAAACTGCACAAATATGTTACTTTGTTATTGTAAATTGAAACACCACTGTACAGTTATGCAAATAAAGCAAAAAATGAGCACGTCACCAAAACTCTTCGCTTTCCCCCCTTGATGATTGATTGTATTGGCTTGCGAAACGCGACCTGAAGGACAGCGACGACACCAAATCCCGATCAACTGAACCAGTTCGTTAGCGAGCGAAGACATGGCGGACGTGGTGGCGGTGGACGCGGCCAAGGCGCGCGTCGCTTCGGCGCCTCCTTCCTCTTCTTCCTCTTCTTCGTCTCGCCCCAGCGGCGCTCCTCGTGAAGGCAGCAGCCACGCGAACGGCAAGAGCAGCAGCAGCGGAAGCAGCTCCATGAGCAGCGCGGAGCGAGCCGCGCGCGAAGAGGCCAAGCGCCGCCGCGCGCCTCCCGGCAGCGACGCGAGCGCGGAAGAGCGCGCCAAGTACGAGCTCGAGCGCAAGAAAGTCGCCAAGTACAAAGAGGACAAGCTCAAGGCGCGTCGCGACCACACGCGCATGATCCTCGAGTCGCACGCGCAGGCGAAACGCCGCGCGCTGCTCGGCAAGCAGTCGGAGTTCCTCGCGAACCTCGAGTTCCGCAACACGCTGCCGGATCTGCCGTTCGACACCAAGTTCCTGCAGTACCCGCACGAGAGCGAACGGTACTGTGATTGTGATCTTGATAGGCTCTTGACGTTGTTGGTGGAGTGAGCGATGACTCACTGATCATGATATTGGCATTGTGTGTGTATAGATTGATCAAGTACAAGCCAAACACCCTGGAAGCGGACTACACGTACGAGATCCACGAAGAAGCGAACTTGGGACTCAACATCGACCTCATCGACCCAGCGAAATACGAAGGTACGCCGCGCTGCTGCTGCTGGTGGTATCCATCCTGCTAGGCTTCTCCTCAACGTTGTCTAACCAAATATTCGTGTTATGTTGTGTAGCTCCTGAACACCCAGGCAAGCTGGAGATCGGCGACGAGCAGGCACTCATGATGAAGGAAGAGTCGAGCAAGTCTGGCAAATCGAAAGCCCGACCGGCTGTCTCGTGGCTGCGCAGAACCGAGTACATGGGCACAGATCTCTACGACGCTGTGCACAAGTTTAAGAGTGAAGTGGAGATCCAGAGCGCGCTCCGCGAAGGCACCGAGAACGCGCTCGCGGAGGTCGTGCAGATCACGCTGGAGGACCGCGCCGAGGCGTCGTTCAAAGATATCAGCAACCCGAAGACGCTCGTCCACCCGTTCAACAAGAAGCTCAAGATCGCCAAAGTATGGGATGTGCTCCCGGACCAACTTTTGTCGTCCAACAAATACGCGATTCTGGTGAGTGGCTGTTTGATGTTTGGATGTTTGGATGTCGATCCCCACGTATTTCCATTACCTCCACATACTGACTAACCATGTCCTCCTCTCTATCCACACAGTCGTACGATATTTTGCCATCTACTGATATCAAAAGCAAGAACATCAAGGATCGCGAAGCGCGAGCGCTGCTCTCTGGTGTCTCCAAGAAGGGCCATGGCGACTCGATCCAAGGATCCATTCTCCTGCCAAACGCGAGCAACGAAGAAGAGGTACGTTGCGTGTTTGGAGTCCAGAATAAGCCGCAACCATTTTTCATTTCGCGTGTATCTTACTAACATCTCTCTCTCTCTCTCTCTCTCTCTCTCTCTCGCTGTCATTCTGTAGAAGGAGCAAGAAGAGCTGCAGACCGAGAAATTCGCCTACTTCCGCGAATACCTCATGTCTGTGGAATCGCTTGAGAGTGTACGTTCTCATGTTGCTGGCTTTGGTGTACTTGGGTCATCCAGTTCTGAAGTTCTAATCTGTGTATGCGTACTTTTCTCCTTTCCTTTATGGTATGAGCAGAACGAATCCCAGCACTCGGTGTTCATGTTTGATCCTGAATCCGACCAGTTCACGTACAGCGACATTCTCCATCGCATCCAGCTGAAGAAGACGCGCTTGAACGGCGAGGACAAGCGACGACGCGGCGCGATCGTTCATCGCCGCGAGTACTCGGAGGGCGAGACGGAACGTCGCCAGAATATTCTGGCGGACTACGGCGGACTGTACGACGAGCAGCTCGACAGCGAAGAGCATGTTCGCGAATTCAAACGAAGACGAGCAGGCGAGAAGCGTGCTGCAGGAGCGAAGGCGCCTCAGCAGCAACAGCAAGACGACGAGGAAGAGACAAAGTCAAACACGGAAGAGGTCTCGGAGGAACCAGTGAAGACCGCGGAAGCGAGCGACGGCAATGGCAGTCCTGCGATCAGTGACGGCAGCAGTGAGTCCGACAGTGACAGCGAGTAGGCAGAACAGACAGAGCGTTTCTGACAGCAGGGACTGGGGCTCATTTCAACGATGAGTCTACCTTCACATTAGCTAGTAATTCGAGAAAGCATTTGCATCTTCCACCATTTAAGAATGCATCACACATGCACAGACAGCCCAAGCAGAATGAAATGTATATCATCACCCAAAAAGTGGATGTGAAGATAATAATGAGTCAAGAGTCGTATTGTAAAACGCAAAATAACCACAGAATGGCGTGGGGTACAATAATCGTGGTGATATTATTGGGTGATGCCAACATTGTAGAAGGTCGTCTACAGCATTTGTGTTGCAGATTGTTCAGGGCAGTGATGTTTCTTAACACTGTGAAAAACTGTGCAAAATCGTCTGTAACGGTTTTAACCGTTTTGAGCAGTTTTTACACGAAGTAGTATTTAACGATGTGCAAAACGTTAGTTTAGTGAACACTAACCGAGCTCACATTCGTATAAGTACGAAACATTTTGGTCAGTGGGAAATCAATGCGATCTCACGAGCATTGTGTACGTGACGTCTCTAGATCAAGCGATGCAGGCGGCAGTCCACTTATCCTCCTACTGGCGATCACCCTTGCTTCGCTGGCGTTCTTTCTTCTTCTATGTGGAGCTGCTCTGTTGGGCTGCCTGTGCGCTGCGCTACTTGCCATGTGGAAGCCGTCGCCTTTGAAGAGAAAACTCGATCGCCCTGACAGCAAGAAAGCACACCAGTCTTCTCCAGCCTGCGAACGCGCACCTCCACCTCGATGCTTCAGTACTTGCGCCACTTCAGCTCCGACTGACCTGACCCTGCAACCACGCTCTCCACGCCGTCTATCGCAGCGAGCACCAACTCACCTTCCACCACGTCGCGAGATACTACGCCGAAAGATGACGACGACGAAGATGCCGAACGCGACCAGCGTGCTGCAAGCCCCAACCGCAGATCCGGCACGGTCATGGCCCCCTGCACCAGACACACCACCAACAATGTCCCAGACGAAGCGTCCAACAAACTCACGTTCGTGAACACCACCGCCTCTGCGCGTAGACGACCGCAGGATCACTATCACGTCCTGCTTACTCCATCACTGCGCACTCTTGAGACCAACATCACCCACTACAGACCACACCACGGATGAACCAGGCAATGACGCACCAGCACCACACTCGCGCAAACAGCGGGAGTAGCAGTAGTAGTAGCATAGCAGCACCAAGACGCCAGTCGCATGTCGTATTCACCCATATCTATTCCGGCAAATAGGCCAGCCCCGGCCGCGTCATGTTCAAGTTAGGCGGCATAAGCAAGCGTGAGATGGCCAATCTCCTTCCCGACTCCAAGAGCAAGTCGTTGTTCGCGTTCGCCTACTTCGAGGACACATGCAAGGAAGAGCCCGAATATGATGTGCGATCATCCAGCGCACCACCAAGACGTTCAACTCGCCAAACTACCACTGCGAGATCGTGGATGCACGAAGGTCACTAGGACTACATCAAGAACATGACCAGAGATTCGGGCTCTGCCGATACTGCGTCCACCTTGATGTCAGCCAAGAAGGGCGGTTCCGAAGCCGCAATGGTCACGGCGGACACAAAGCTCGGTGTGGACGAACGCCAGACCCGCCAGCACGCGCGTCTGCTTTTCTTGCGCGGCATTGGCCAGATCATCGTCGGCGTGAACAAGGTGGACTCGTGCGACCGGACGGAGACCCGTTTCAACGAAATCAAGAGCGAGTTCGTCTAGATGACTTCCATGATCGGTTTCAAGCCAACGGAAGTGCCAGTGATCCTATAGTCGGGCTTCCACGGCGAGAATCTTGTGCTCAAGTCCGAGAATGTGCTATTATATACGGGCTGGACGGCCAACAAGAACCTAACCTCTGTGAACGAGGACTGGACCATCTTGAACGCGCTTGACAAGCACACCAAGCCACCAAAGCGCCAGCCAGACGTCCATCTGCCAATCTCCAACATCTCCAACATCAAGGGTGTCGGCTAGATTATCTGCGGTCGCGTGGAGCAGGGTGCGGTCCGCGCAGGTGACATCGTCAGCTTCGCGCCTTTCGGGCATCCTTAGCAAGTGCTGCAGATGATTGAGCGGCACTATAGGCAGTTGGTGACCAGTTGCACGTTGGTATGTCGATCAATAGTGTCAGCAAGGACGCGAAGATCGCGTGATGTCATCCATATTGAGAAACAGGGCACCCTGAAGGCATCAAGACCTTCACAGCCATGGTCTGTACTGTGAGCTTCTCGCGTATCGCTCTGTGAGTGCTGCATGAACGTGATCAATTGAAAGCAGTCGAAGAAGACCAGTAACGAGTAGGTGGAGAGAGGTGGAGAACCCAGAGGAGCTGTCGCACATCAAGCACGCCGAGATCGTCTATGAGACAACGTCTGTGTTGTATTTGGACACCTCCGAGCAGAGCCAGAGTACTGCCTGTATCGCCGTGATGGACTCGAACTGTTTCAAGATGATAAGGAAGGTCGTCGGCACCGAGTAAACGTATAAGCGTCTGGGTACGCCAAAGCTCTAGCAGCGTCGCCCTAATGATGGTGGCCAACTGCCCCCCCCATTTACTCGATTCTCCAGCTGGCGCTGTTGAAACCTTAATATAATCATGCGAGCAAGAACAGAATAAGTTGCGCGAGAGCGGTCTGTGTAGCAAAAGAGGAAGTATGCAAGTGTTCATTGTAGTACACGCACTTCAAATCATTATTTTTTATGGGAGTTTGTATCGGATATCTGCGCAGAATCGAACTGCGTCCGTATCTGCATGTTCAATGTTGAGCAAGCGTGCGCAGCACACACGCTTGGGAAGAACCTAGATCACATCTCACGTTTGAAGATTCCCAGCACTGGAGAAGCGCAAAGAAGCAAGCAACAACATGGGGCGACCTGCGCACGATATTTTGGTGCTTTTCCAAGTGGTTGCAGAGCGTGGAGTAGACAAACCCCACCCCGACGCCGAGTGCGTATACTGCAACACACGTCTGACGAATGCTCAGTCATCGCGCAAGATGCTCCGGCATGTTGTACAGTGTGGAAGCATTTCTGGTGAGCTGAAGACCAAGTGGCGAGCGATCGATGGGGAGAAAAAGCAAGCAGGAGCAGAAGCGAGAAAGCTGCGGACTCCACCGCATCGAGCAGGGAAGGGTGTCGTGGGGAGCACCCCGGGAGTACACAAGAGGCTATGTAGCACGCCTCAGCCTTCCCCCGCTACGAAGAAGAGCCCACACACGCCAAAGAAGCTCACGGATGAAGAGAACTACCTGCGAGTGGCGACCACCACCACGCTGTTTGAATACGAGTCCACGACTGTCAACATCTTCTTCTCCTCAAACGCAACCTCGAAACTTGGTCCACATGTTTGTAGGGACCGATGCGCCTGTCATCGCGTTTCAGCTAGCCTAGGTCGCCTTGAGTATGGACACTCTGCGAGACGTACGACGGCACGGCTTCGATCTCCATTACGCCATGGTAGCGCTTCAGAATGTCATGCATGTTCGGCACCAAGATCAATTCGTTTAGGCGCGATTTCAGCTCTGCTGGCTAATATTTAAGTCGCATAATACAAAAAGCGAAAGACAGTTTAGCATTCTACATCTATCGACAGAGAAAGAGATACACAAAATTGCAGTGCTTACTCGCTCGGGAAGCGCATTGAACGCCTGCTCTTCCAAGAAAGCCCAAGCAGCACTTGACTTGGTTGTACTTATGCAGTCGCGGATCTTGATAGCGGATCAGCATTTGCGACCACATCCGATTTGGCTGAGTCGCCACAGTGAGGGTCGCACGAACGCTGCAATTGTGCGAGAAGAATCGATGCACCGCAGACTATGGCAGCTCCTTTAATGTAAATTGGCGCCATTAAACAAGAATGTGCCGCATCATAATGCCTCGCAGTGATGATGCACTAAATTGAGTACAGTGGAGCAAAAGACTTCAGTCTTTTAGTATTGGCGAGTTGTTTTATGAGCCTTATACAAGTTATAACGATATTATTGAATAATACATACATTTTACATAAATGTTGATTGTTACAAACTTACCAGCAGTACTGTAATCCCTTCAATAACTACGTATACCGGCACTGTATTGCCAACTTCCACGTGAAGTGGGATTTCTATGGTTTCTGTCAACGAGTCCAGCAGCGGTTGTGTGGAACATTGCATTGTGTGCAAGTCTGTGAACCAAGGTGAAGGACCAGCCAGGTAAACATGGAGCAGCGAATCTCGTTCCATGTTTACTGTTGATGGACAACAGGTGTGCGTAATGGTGATGTGAGTGACTCGAGCTTGAAGATACTGAAGAGCAGCGCGTGTAAAGGACGCATCGCGCATCCACGATGCGTCCTTTTACGCCGATAGAGTTGCACTCATTTTAGCCAGTTCCTCTGTTGCTCTACGCACTTTTGCCTGACACGCGACACTCCTCCCGCACCGCAAAGAGCTCTATTATAAGAGCTCTTGAGCCCTTCTCATTTCCAAATCTTCCTTCTTCCTGCGCAAGTGGAGTGAAGAGCGAAGCAAGCGAGCCGAGGTGTACCAAACACAAGTTCTGTGAATTGCTGCTATTAGTACGATGAAGGTGGTTGTCGCCACCGCTACGATCGCGGCGCTCGCTGCGCTGCAAGTCGACCCTGCCGCTGCCGACTACAGCGTGAGCGTCAAGGGCAAGGACGCGCCGCTCACCGACTGGGAGGGCTGGGGCACCTCGCTCTGCTGGTTCGCCAACGTCTTCGGCGACCGCGCCGATGTCGCGGACTTGCTCTTCACAAATGCCAGTTCCGTTAGCGTCGCGAATAGCGGCGTCACGGGTGTGCCTGGGCTCGGTCTCAACATCGCGCGCTACAACATCGGCGGCACGGGGAGCAACGTCGTCAACGACAACGGGAAGGCTGTGAGCATCAAGGCATCGAGCGATATGCCGGCGTTTAAGGCGATCGAGACCTTCTGGCTCGACTGGTTCAACTCCGACCCGGCGTCAACGAGCTGGAACTGGAACGTCGACGCCAAGCAGCGCGCCTTGCTGCTCGCGGCCAAGGCGCGCGGCGCCAACCAGTTGGAAGCGTTCTCGAACTCGCCTCCTTGGTGGATGACCGTCAACCACGCCACCGCCGGCGCCGACAGCAAAGGCACGATCGACAACCTCACGAGCTGGAACTACGAGCAGTTCGCCATGTACCTCGCCACTGTCGTCAAGTACGCCAAGGACAACTGGGGGATCGACTTCAACTACGTCCAGCCGTTCAATGAGCCCATGGCGACTTGGTGGGTCTTCCCGAAGAACCAGGAAGGATGCCACTTCACGCTCGCGACCCAGAAGTCCGTGCTCAAGTACCTGCGCGCACAGCTGAACGCCAAGGGCTTGCAGTCCGTGGCCGTCGCCGCGTCCGACGAGAACAACCCGCAGCAGGCATACGACACGCTGCAGACCCTAGCGGCCGATGCAGCTGTGCTCAGCTCGTTCCAGAAAGTCAACACACATGGCTACGACGGCGGCGTGGGGCCATACCGAGGCACGATCCGAGGTCCGCTCAAGACGCTCGTGCAGCAGAAGGGCAAGAAGCTCTGGGACTCCGAGTACGGCGAGGCCGACGGCTCCGGACTCAGTCTCGCCGAGTCCATCGCGCTCGACATCAACGACACCGGCGTCTCCGCCTTCGTCTACTGG
>JAADVK010000958.1:0-13887 GCA_023334975.1 Globisporangium sylvaticum | reverse complement strand
GCAATGGCAATGGCAATGGCAATGGCAATGGCAATGGCAATGGCAATGGGTATGACGATGACAATGTTGACAATGGTTCGTCCAACCAAGAGGAGATCGAGCAGTACAAGCAGCAGCAGCTGATCCCGAACGAGTCGGAGGCCGGCCCGCTGCGGAGACTCAGCGCGCAGGGCTCGCACCACCGCCGCGTGTCCACCGACACGACGATGTTCAACCGGTACCTGCGGCAGCAGGCGGACCGCGACATCAACATGGACGTCGTGCAGCATTTCTCAGGGGTGCCCGTGGTCACGATCTCGCGAAGCTCGGCATCTGGCGGTGGTTCTAGTACAGCATTTGACACCGAGCGCAACAGCGAGCCTAGGAACAACAACGACGAAGACTCGGTCGACAACAACATTAGCAATGATTGCTGCACCATTAACCCGAACGCGATCCTCGCGGTGTTCCGTCGCGGCGGCGCGGTCTCCACTGCGAGCGCGCTCGAGATCCTCAAGCAGGCGACGAACCTCATGAGCCTCGAGCAGAACGTGATCACCGTCCAGGCGCCGTACACGCTCGTGGGCGACCTGCACGGCCAGTTCCAGGACCTGCTCGAGATCTTCCAGGTGCACGGCGTGCCGTCGGCGACGAACCCGTTCCTGTTCCTGGGCGACTACGTGGACCGCGGCATCTCGTCCTGTGAGATCGTGCTGCTGCTGCTCGCGTTCAAAGTGACGTTCCCGGCGAGCGTGCACATGCTGCGCGGGAACCACGAGTGCCGCAGTCTGAGCACGTTCTACGGCTTCCGCACCGAGTGCCTCCGGAAGTACGGCACGCTGGTCTACAACCGCATGGTCAAGTGCTTCGAGAGCATGCCGCTCGCCGCGAAGCTCGAGACGTCCTACGGCACTTTTCTCGCGGTGCACGGCGGCCTGTCGCCCGAGATTGGCCACATCGAGGACATCAACGAGCAGGTGAACCGGTTCATGGAGCCCGAGCCGAACGGTGCGCTCTGCGACCTGCTCTGGGCCGACCCCGCGAAGGAGAGCAGCAGTCAGGACGAGGAGTGGCGGCCCAACAGCGTGCGCGGGTGCTCGTTCACGTTCAACGAGCGCGCGTGTCGCGAGTTCCTCAAGCGCAACGAGCTCCTGGCGATCATCCGAGCGCATGAGGTTGGTGTTTGGATGTGTGTGTTGAGCTCTTCGTTATGACAAGTATTGGTGGGTCCTAATGATTTGTGTACTTGCTATTTGCATGGTTGCAGCTGGAAGAAGATGGTTTCCGCGAGCACTTTAATGCGTCCCAGCGAGAGGAGAAGAGCTCCAGCGATGCTGATGAAGACGACAGCGAGAGTGGCGAGCTGCTTGCGATCGCGAAGCTGCCTCCAGTGATCACAGTCTTCTCGGCGCCAGAGTACTGCAACACGAATCACAACATGGTCAGTACCTGCTAGCTCACAACTCTGTCAGATATCGTGCTACAGTATCTCTGTATTGACGAGCAAATGAACAACGTGTCCTCCATCCAGGGTGCCACGCTGATGATCCCGTGGGAGAAGCGCGCGAACGTGCTCGAGTTCCGCCAGCACAAGCGCAGCGTGCACCGCGAGCACGAGTTTGAGCTCCCCAGCGAAGACCAGGCGGTGAAGGACTTTCTCAAGGAGACGCTGCCGTTCCTGCCCGTGGACTTCTACGAACTCATCATGCACTGCCGCCAGCTGAAACAGATGCTGATGCTCTCGAGCCAGTCGTCGTCGATGAGTCAGCTGCTCCCGTTGCCAGCGATGGGCTTTGGTACTTTGCCGCTCGCTGAGACCAGTGGCAATAGCAGTGCTGGGCATACGGGCAAATCCGCATTCGCGCTGGAAATCGGTGCAGCGAGTCGACGACCCAGTGACGTCGTAGTATCAAGCAGCAAGAGCCACGCATCGGAGAGTGAAGACCTCCAGGCGCGAAGTGGACGCTCGACCACCGAAGAGCACTCTGTGGTGGACAGAGAGGAAACGGAAGAGGATGCTCTGTCCGCCGAGCTTGGTCGTCTCTCCAGTTCATCTTCGAGACAGAAGCGCCGGAAGCAGCAGCAAAAGAGCAAACAAGACGGACCAGAAGCTCAGGTACCAGCAGCAGCTACAAAGACAGCAGCAGCAGCAGTGCAAAGTCCAAATGGCAACGTGCAGGTGCTCACACGCCCGCCGCCTGCCTCAGCAGCAACAGCTCATCACGCTCACAAATCCCCACTGAGAAGCAACAACCGAACGATCCTTGGTGGGTGGAAGCTCTGTCCTGGCTTCCTGCGGTTCTGCGACCGCATCTTTGGCTCCAAGACAAACAGCGCGACTGACTTGCGATCCTCTGTGCCTGCTGTAGTGCTTGAGACGGGGGACTCGGAGGACGTGGACAGCAACAACAGACGCGCGTCGCTCACCACGGAGCCCATGAACAACCAGCTCAACTCAAGCGAGGACCCCGGAAGCCCCGTTGCAGCGGTGTCGCCAAGCTCCTCGTTGACAGCACTGTCTGCGACTGGCGCGCAGTTGCCACCGCTGAGTCAGCGCATCCATGCGGCTACGGATTCTGTAGTCCCCATGCAACTCGAGTCGCTCTTCCCAGGACACAAGCCCAAGGGCTCAGAGGTGTTCTCCAAGCTCGAGTGGCAGGCGCTCAAACTCTACTTCACACTCCTGGACGTCTCGGGCAACGGCGTGCTGATGGAAGAGAGCTTCGTCGTGCTGCTGGCCGAGCAGGACAGCGGTGAGTTACTAGCTGTATAGTTCTCGTTGATATTTTGCCAACTGTTTGCTTAACTGTGTTTGTTTGTATCTATTGCTGACAACTGTAGACGCATACGCGACCGAGGACGAGCTGACGCTGCTGATGGAGGTGATCGACACGAACGCCGACGGACTCATCACGGAGCAGGACTTTTTGCTCTTCGCCTACCGATCCTACCTGCGATGGAAGAAGTCGCGCAAGAAGCTCGGAGTGTAGATTACTTGGAATTTCGAGAGGCGAATGCCTTTCAACGATAGCAACAGAATCAGCCTTCGAAGTAGATCGACATTGTCAAATAAAATATCAAGCCTTCCAGAATCGAAAACCAATTTCTACTATCGAACCAATTTCTCAAAAACTGCCCACCAATTTCTATTGTACTATAATAGACGACTGTGAGTACAGTATGTACCTCTGAGGAGCGAGAGAGAGAACTAATATCCCTGAATGGTGTGACTTCCCTCCCCTTGGGAGCCTGAAGCATGTTGGCATTGGGCAAATTTGTGTCGAATGGATGGCTCACATTTGTTGCAAACACGTTGTTGAATGGCGCGCTCGGAACTACTGTTGTAGTGAACATCGTTGCTGTGTCAGAGCCAAACAGCAGCACGCAATTAAGCAACAAGGGGTCGAAGCCACCAGCAGCACGATCTCACACGGATTCGCCACGACGGACCGAGAGCCAAATGCTCTGCGGACGGGGAAGAAGTGCGAGTATTGTGTCTGTGGCAATATTTTGCTATTTACAGTGATGATTTGCCAATACAATAATACTTCAAAAGTCCGCAACGTCAACATGTCGTCATTGCATTCTTCTCTCGGTCGCAATCGATCGATCAGAAAGAATAAGTCGGCGTCGTCCACACGACAGCATGCTGGGTTTTCTGATGGCGGGAGAAGCCCACGAGCCTGTATCATGTTCCTCATTAAACAACACAAGATCTTTCTCCACGAACGACAGCGCACCCATGTTTCAAATAATAGGTCGCTTTGTACGGTACGTGTTGGCTTCAGAACCCACTTGAGCATTGTACGATGACACCAGGTCATCGTTAAACCAGTTGCGTGCATGGGCGAATGAGTTGCGTTGTGTGGGTGCGATGAATGGTTCAGTGAAAACGCGTGGCTGCATAGTTTACCATGGTTTGGAAGGATGTTTGGATGATGCAGCTATAGATACATTTCGCACCGAATGCCAATCTGTGTGCCTGGTGGCGTACTAGATCTGTGTTGTATCTGATTGCGCCTGCAGATGGCCGCAGAGCCATCACTCGCAGCACACCAGCCACCACCACTAACGCATTTGTGCTTGCGTGAAGGATTCTCTCTCGCTTTTCAGCTCCTCGGACAAAAATCCATGAATATCCGAAGGCTAAAGCAAACACCTCTTTATAGTGTCAAAACATCTTTAAAATAATACAAAATTGTATATTGCTTAAAGTGTATTTATATAAATTTTACAGAGCGATCAATCTCAACAGTACGCATTACTCAAGGTTTCATTCATGTCTCGCCGAGCCGTAAATTGGTTTTCACGGTGTGTTTTACCGTGTGTACCCATTGTGTTCCCCCCCAATTCTTCCCCCTCTCAATCATTCCCTCCAAAAGCTTCTTCTTTCCCTCAAGCTTCACATAAGGCAAACGCCCCATACAAACGCCCTGATAAACCACACAAGCCACATGCTCACTTTCGAAATCCCAAGCCCCTTCGAGCAAGCAAGCGCGCCAAAGGCATCCAGAAATCAGGAGACCAGAGCGCCATGCAGCAGCCGAGCCCCGTGAAGAAGCGCGAGGGCTTCATCCGCCGACTCACCAAGCGCTTCCACGTCCACCACCACGACCGCGACGACGTGGCGACAGCTGGTCCGCCAGCCGGTGCAACAGCGCAAACCACCGCATCCACCGCGTCCGTGGCGAGACGCCACTCGCTAACTGACGCGCTCCCGTCCACCGCGACCTCTGCCACGCTGCTGCCCGCCGCCGTCTCGCTCAAGCAGCCCGTCGGTCTGCTCAAGCCGCCGCAGCCAGCAGCACCACAGCCCAGCAGCACCAGTAGCTCCGCGCAGTCGTTCCGCCGCCACTCGTCCGCGCCGATCGTCAGCGACAACAGCGCCGCTCTTCAACCCACTACCACGACTGCCACCATGTCCACGTCGTCGACTGAGAGCAGCAGCAGCAGCAGCAACCAGCTCGTGAAGAGCGACAGCGCGCGTCTGAACGCCGTCAGCGAGAACGGAGACGAAGTGTTTGACGAGTGCGAATACAACGAGGACGAGGATGTTGAAGGGCACGATGACGACGTGGAGAACGAGGAGAACCAGGACGCGAACGCCACGAGCCAGCAGCAGCTGACCCGCTCGGACAGCTCGTCAAAGAAGAGCAAGAACCCGATCAACATCACGCTCGGATTCGCGACCGCGGAAGGACTCATGGGTCACGACAACGAGGACCGCATGATCGTCGAGCAGAACGAGAACTTCCACCTGCTCGCGGTGCTGGACGGCCACGGCGGCAGCATGGTAGCCGACTTTGTCAAGGACCGCCTCTTCCCCGCGATCGCGCGCTGCTACGACCACGGCTTCAACTTCCAGGAGCTCTCGGACACGATCGACTCGCTGGACCAGGAGGCACAGGGCAAGGCGCAGCAGATCCTGGACTACAGCGGCGCATGCCTCCTCTGCGTGCTGCTCTACATCGACGAAGCGACGGGTGTGCCTCAGACACTCACGTTGAACGTCGGCGACTGCCGCGCGATCATGCACGAGGCCCGCGGGAAGGGCAAGAAAGACAACAAGGGCGTGGGGCCGAATGGGAAGCTCTACGCGCTGTCGCAAGACCACTGCGAGTCCAACAGCAAGGAGAAGGCGCGCGTGCTCGCGAGCGGCGCGGTCATCGAGTACGGACGGATAGGCGGCGTGCTGGAGCCCTTCCGGTCGATCGGAGACATCGACATGAAGGAGCGCGAGATGGACGGCTGGGTGATCGCGACGCCCGAGATCAAGAAGACGCGGCTGCTGGTGGGCCGCAGCACGCTCGTGCTCGCGACTGACGGCGTCTGGGGCTCGCTCGTGAACCAGAAGGTGATGGCGCTCGCGCGCAAGTTCGCCAATGACCCGCAGGCCGCCGCCGACGCGATCGTGGCCGCCGCGCGCGAGGCTGGCAGTCTCGACGACATCGCCGTGGTGGTCGCCAAGGTCTAAGCGCCAATTACTGCAATTGCCTTCTCGTAACTTATACTTTTAACACAACAAAGATCGATTTTGAGCAGATACGAACGAACGAACGCACTAGCGATGGTAGTTTAGTATCTTGTAGCGTGGCGATAACATCGACGTAATTACTCAGCCGTCTAATTACCTATCCGAACACTTCCTTCCATGCGTCTGCGAACTCCAGGCCGCTGTCGATCTTCGCCTGCACCTGGTCCGTCTTCTCCTTGCCGTAGATGCACTGCAGGATCGCCAGCTTGGGCGTGCGCGTGCGCGACTTGTAGCCGTCGTGGAGCTCGGCCGTGTACTCGGGCACGCGCGCGAGCGTCAGCAGATCGTCTCGCACGGGCATGATGTACGCGCCGCAGACGATCGTCTCGCCCTTGCGCTCACCGTCCAGGATCTCGACCTCGATCTGCTCGCGCAGGTAGTACTTCTCGGCCACGGCTTCGAGGATGTCGAGAGCCTCGAGCGCGTCCGCGTCCACCTTGAAGACCTCCCCGGGCACGCGGTAGCCGTCCATCGGCGCGCGGTACATGCAGGGCACGTAGCGGTCCTTCTTGAGCACGAGGTGGAAGTCCGGGTGCGC
Organism: Globisporangium sylvaticum; assembly: GCA_023334975.1. Classification (NCBI taxonomy): domain Eukaryota; phylum Oomycota; class Peronosporomycetes; order Pythiales; family Pythiaceae; genus Globisporangium; species Globisporangium sylvaticum. The sequence continues at coordinate 7,336 of JAADVK010000958.1, read as the reverse complement.
GGTCTGCGCGGCGCCGATGAGCTCGGCCTTGCCGAACGCCACGGCGGGCTTGAGGTACGTGTCGTAGTTGTAGAAGCCCTGCTTGAGCGTGCCGTACACGTACACGTAGATGTCGACTGGCAGAGCGGCGGCCATGATGAGCTAGCTGGTGGTGTGGTGGTGGTGGTGTCTAAGCGCGAATGTGTCCTAGAGAGTTTCTTCGCGAATGAGAATCGAGCGAGAGAGAGAGAGAGGTGAGGTGAGGTGTGCGTTGGCTATGAGGTCATCGATGATGCGATGCGCATCAAGCAGGCAGAGCTGAGCTCTGCAAGGATAGGATTCTGGTGGGTGGGCGCTCTATTAGGGCATGTCACAGTACGAATCGAGACACCATTATAATAATTTACGCACGATTTCACATAGCAATTCTGAGCCAATTGGGTGCTTCTATCATGAACACGGACTCTATGGACGCCCACACACTCACTTACTTGTCAAAGAACGAATCAACCAAATGACCATGCTGCTTCGTCGCTGTCTTCGCGCGTCGTCCGCTGCTGCTGCGAATGCCACTCGCCGTCCTGCGGTGTGCGTCCAGCAGCGCCGCGCGATCAACTACGGTCACGACATGCACAAGGTGCGGATATGTGCTTACTCAACTGGCGCTTTGAGAGTCGCCCTGGCATGATTGACTCCTCTTTGGCGTTCTGTGTGCTTCTCTTTGACTTGTATTGGATAGGAAATGCTCAATGGGACTGCCAAGGTCTCGGTCACGGACTACGACGAGGGCGGATTCGTGATCAACGACGTCAACATGCGCGGCGGCGTCGCGCTCTACCCGGAGATCGCTATGGTACGATGCTCACGCTGTCTTGCTAGTCACATGTCCGTCCATGATTGAGCCAATCGCTCACATTGTAAATGCATGCAACGTGACGCAGCTGTGGAAGCCCAAGCGCTTTGAAGAGATCACGAAGGAGAGTCTGACCGTGTTCACGATCGCGAACCCGCCTATCGGTAGGTACAACCATGTTGCATTCGTATTAGAGAACAATGCGCATGATACTGACAGACTGGTGTGATTCGCTACTTGCTGCTCGTATGGTAGAGATCCTCGTGCTCGGCTGCGGCGCGCGCATCCAGCACAACCTCGACCCGGAGCTCAAGGAGTTCCTCAAGGTGAACGGCATCGTGGTCGAGTACCTCGACTCGGTCAACGCGTGCGCGACGTTCAACATCCTCAACGCCGAGGACCGCAAGGTCGCCGCCGCGATCCTCCCGTACGACCCCGACGCCTCCAAGGTGGTCTAAAGAGCAACAATAGCAGACAAGCAACCAACTTCCAAGGTGCGAGTATATAAAATATCAAAAGATTGTCAAAGCAAACGAGTGGTGGAGAGCTCTACAGTACGATCGCCCACCCACCCACACACACATCTGTCTGTTCCAACTAGCGCGGACGCACGGGAGCCTTGCACTCGGAGCACTTGTACTGCAGCCCTTTCTCCTCGTACTTGTCGATGCAGCTCGTGTGCAGCACCGTGTCGCAGTCCTCTCGCTCGCAGCATGCCCCCTGCAGCATCTCGTACTTGCAGATCGCGCACTTCTTGATCTCCAGGTCGCGCAGGAACGCGATCAGCTCCAGGTACGTGCGCGGTCCGAGCGTGAGGCTGGACGTGTCCGCGGCGTTCGAGCTCGGCGCGAGCCACTTCTCGGTTGTGAGCTTCCGGATGAGATCGTGCACCTCGCTGATCGTCGTGTTCTCGCGCAGGTTGATCAGATCGGCTTCGTGCAGAGCGCCACCGTCGCTGTAGATATACATAGAGTGGGCTGTTATGAGAGAGTCGCAATGGTTGTTGCGTAGCTGTTGGTGTCACAGAGCGCACCTGTCGACGATTTCTTCGATGGCTTTGCGGAGGAAAACGATCTCCCAGGGCTTAAAGTTGCTGCTGAACTGCGTCAGTGAGTCGTTGCTCTGTATACAGAAGAGAGCAGATGATGTGAGTAAGCGCAATTAGCCATACGCGCCATCCCAAATGAGCAACACTGATCGCAACAAGAAGAACGTACCGTGTTCACAACCGCCACGTACATCTTGCCGTCGTCGTACACGCCGCGACGCACGTCCAGCGCAAACCCGCGGATGCTCGCCGCGATTTTGTTCACCATCGCGTCCACGTCGCTTCTGCTGAGCTCTGCTCGTATTGGGACATGACGACCACACAGCGACAGCATCAACACAGTAAGTCTACGATCACGTTCCAGCACCATGGCACTTGGGCATCAGCAAATGTGCGCGCACCTTCTCCCGTGAGCTTCTTCGCGAGGCGTCGCACCTGATGCTCCTCCATCGCGCCAGCCGCCTGCAAAATTTCACATAGAGATATACGCGCATCAGCGCCATTAGACACGCAGCACTATCCATAGCTTCTTCACTGCGCTCGACGCACCATGAGGCGCTGCAGGAGCATGCGGTCCGAGTCGTTGAGCAGCATTGTCTGTTGCCTGTGGAATCAAATTATGGCGCCAAGCAAAATTGCGAAATCGATTATGGCGGGGAGAGTGAATGACACTTGAAGGTCGCTTGAAGGTTGCACGAGTGCATTCGGAGCTCTTCACCACAAAGCCAATCTCAATCATCATCCAGAACCAAGATCAATCTCGAATCTCTTGTGATTGACAACCATGATGAGCAGCAGCGTGTTGATGAAGACCCTGCGTGTGCGCAACGCCTCGGCGGCGCTTCTCCAGCGCAATGCGGCGCGCCTGCTGTCCACGGGCGCCGGCGACAGCCTCGCGGTGCTCAGCACCAGCCACTCGTGGGGCACGGACCTGATCCCGGAAGACGTTGTGCGCGAGCTGAACAAGCACATCGTCGGCCAGGAAGACGCCAAGAAGGCGGTCGCCATCGCGCTGCGCAACCGCTGGCGCCGCCGCCAGCTCAAGGACGACGTGCTGCGCGCGGAGATCTCGCCCATGAACATCCTCATGAGCGGACCGACCGGCTCGGGCAAGACCGAGATCGCGCGCCGTCTCGCCAAGATGACCGACTCGCCGTTCCTCAAGGTCGAGGCGACCAAGTACACCGAGGTCGGCATCTACGGCGCCAACACGGAGTCGATGATCAAGGATCTCGTGGACGTCGCTGTGGACATGGAGCGCGACCACGCGTCCAAGCAGCACGCCGCCGCCGCGAGAGAGCGCGCGATCAACCGCCTCGTGGAGCTGCTGTCGACTCCGACGACGCTGAGCGATTCGGCGCGCGAGTCGCTGCGCGAGCAGATCGCGAGTGGTCAAGCCGACCATCGCTTCGTGCACGTGAAGCTCAAGACGCTGAGCAAGAAGAGCAGCAAAGGTCGCTCGCCAGAGATGATGGAAGTGCCGCCTGAGATCGAGAACATGATGAAGCACCTGGACAAGCTCATGAACTCGCGCTTCTCGTCTGGATCCGGCGGCAGCGGTGACGCGAGCAACAAGACCCAGCGCCTGACCGTGAAAGAGGCGCTGCCGCGACTCGAAGCTGAAGAAGCGGACGACATCATTGACGAAGACGAGGTCGTGAAGAACGCGATCGAGAAGGTCCAGAACAACGGCATCATCTTTCTGGACGAGATCGACAAGCTCGCGAACGCCAGTGAATCGCGTGGCAACTACCGCAAGGGCGAAGGCGTGCAGAAAGAGCTGCTGGCGCTCACGGAAGGCTGCGCAGTGAGCACACGCTATGGTCTCATCTACACGGACCACATCCTGTTCATCGCGAGCGGTGCGTTCCACAATTGCAAGCCGTCGGACCTGATGCCCGAGCTCCAGGGACGCTTGCCTATTCGCGTGGCACTGTCGCCCCTCGGAGCGAAGGAGTTTGTGCGCATCCTGAAGGAGACCGAGTACAACCTGCTGTTCCAGATGCGCGCGCTCATGGAGACCGAGGGCGTGGAGCTGAGCTTCACGGACGAAGCGGTGGAAGAGATCGCGCTGGTCTCGGCCCAAGTGAACTCCCAGACGGACGACATTGGCGCGAGACGCCTCGCGACCATCGTGTCCAAGATCACGGAGGAGGTGTCGTTTCACGCACCAAAGATGGGCGGCATCAAGTTCGAGGTGGACCAGAAGTACGTCCGCCAGCGACTCGCCAACGTGTTGGAGAAGACCGATCTCACAAAGTACATTCTCTAGGCGATACATAGCAACATCAATCATCTAGGGGACACTGTGGTCATAATACCCAGCAACAAAATAGATCATGTTCCTTTCTTACAAACTAACTCAATCACTCCAGGACACGATTCAACATTACCTTCGCTTGGGCTTCTTGGCACTTGACGACGATCCGTTGTTCGCACTACTGCTGCTGGTGGATTTCTCTGTCGCTCCTGACCCTTGTGCTGCAGTCGGTTTCCGCTTCGCATTGTTGCTGTTGCTGCTGCCGCTGGCGTTGTTGCTGCCGCTCTTGCTGGGTTTCTTCGATGAGCCGCTCGGCGCGGCGTCCTGTTTCCCGCCACTGCCACTTTCGCCGTTGCTCTTACTGCCAGAAGCTTTGTTGCTGCTCTTCTTGGCGCTTTTCTCAGTCGCCTCATCACCGCCATGGCCATTTGCAGTAGCGCCGCCACCGCTCAGCGAATCAAAGTCTCGCGACGGCAGCGCTCCCTGTGGAGCCGAGCAACTCGCGTGCAGCTCGTCCCAGTTCATCCAGCACACGAACGGCTGGGTGATCTTCGAAGGGTCCATGCCGCCGAGAAGGGGGCGCTTCTTGAGACACTCGACGCACTGCACGTACTTGCGCTCGCCGTCGTCGTCCCGGGTGTCTGTGTACTTGTACTGCAGCAGCGTCTTCTCCATTCTCTTGATTCGGTGGAGAAAGTCGAGCGCGAACTTGCGCTCTCGGTACTCCACGAGATCCGATTCCTTCATGAGCACAGCGATTTTCTCCTCAGGGATCGAGCATTTCTGGGTTTCATGACAGACAAGCAAGCAACATGGTTAGTCATAACACAACACTCACTACATACGCCACGCATGGCCTCGGAGAGAGAAATGTCGTACATTGAAGCGCTTGTCCCATCGATTCATCTTGCAGTACCAGGTAGCAGGGAGCTCCGACACGTTCACATGATCTGCGCATCGCACAATACACAATAAGGAAGGCATATACGAGAACTGGGTTAGCATATTCCAAACGACAAACACATTGTTTCACAAGAGCTTGGTACGTACTCGGCAGGCGTCTCCACTTCTGGCACTTGTCGCACTGGACCCAGTCGTCCTGCTTCGATGCCACGGGGCTCACTTTCTTCTCTGCGTCCTTCATTTTCTGCAGCGCCGCACTTCTCGTCTCGACGGTCATCTCTGGGAGCTCGTCAGGGTCTTCGCTTTCGCTTTTCTGCGGCGAAATGATCACACTGGTGCCGCCGTTCGTCTTCTCGGGGCTCTTTGCGTCTGCACCTGCTGCTGCTGGTTTCTTTTCAGGCGAGGAAGTTGACGGTTGCTGCTGCTGTCCTTTACCTGTAGTAGTAGTAGTAGTAGTAGTAGCGTCACCTGCAGACGCGCTAGTAGCAGCAGCCGCTGTCTCTTTAAGCTCTTTCTCGCGCTCCTCTTCCGAGATGATCACCACTTCGAGTCCGTAGTAGTCCATGACATCGTCGTCGTCGTCCACTGGTGCGATGCCCGGCCACAGCGAGTCAATATACTGGATGCGCGCTTTCAGCGACATGCGCCTTGCTCTTTCCGAGGTCAGTGGGATCGAGTCTTCGTCGCCAACTTCCACGCGCTTGTACTTTGGGAGCGGCGGCGGCGGCACATGCGAGTCCGACGACACCGACGACGGCGACCCCGGTCGCTTGTACGAGCGCTGCAGAAAGCTGCTGGGGTATCCAGCGCCACTACCACTCGAATACTGCGAGTGGTGTGGTTTACCACTACCAGCACCATTGTACACCGCTGATCCACCAGCATAATCGAGATCCGAATTGATGGACGCAAAATACTCGTTCAGCAGCTTGCGCTTGAGACGGAACACTTCGGCGTTGCGACTCGGGTTGCTAAAGCCGCCATTGTGGCGATGCGCGGTGGTTGTAAGCACCGTCGTCGTGCCGCGCGGCGACGTGACGAGCTTCTCTTCGGGCGGCGGCGGCGGTGGCGCAGCTGTGTACGAGATCTCGCAGCGCGGGTAGTAGCGCACGAGGCGGTGCATCTTGTTGTTCTTGGGCTTCATGATCGTGAAGTCCTTGAGCTCGATGCCGCGGTCGTCTTCAGGGGACAGCAGGTACACGTCCACGAACTCGGTCTGGATTTGGGGTTCGGCGGGTGCTGACGGCGCCGTGGCTACTTAGTGACGATCATCGTCATTGAGACAAACAGAGTTAGACAAATGGACAGAGCACACACAAGCGCAGATGACGCACAGAGAGTGATAGAGCGCCGTACCGTCGACGGGGTCCTCGTAGACGCTCGTGTCGGTCGTGGGGTCGTACGCGCGGACGCGCGGCGGGGGCTCCATGGCGATCGATCGAGAGCTTCCGTCTTCTTCTCCTGGCGTCTGCTTCTTGCTGTTGCGGCTTGAACGTCTGTGACTGACTGACTGAATCGCTCGCATATCAACGAAGCCGAGAAAGTGCTGGAAGTACTGAGATGTTCCCAATAGTAGCTCCTTGTGATGCTGTTTTTATCGTATAAGCTGTAATATCTACACGCCTTTGATGTTTCACACTTCAAGTACAGAAGGTGGTTTGCGTAGGTTTCCTGCACAAATCGTTCGAATGAAAGACAACCGTCCTTCGTCGCTTTGTTCATCAAGACGGCAGTTCACGTTGAGTTGCAGTTAAAATTGAAAACCCATCGTTTGCGGTCGTGATCGCGAGTATGAGCCGCCCTGTTGACTATGAACCGGGCTCTGCAATTGATAGTGCTCCACTCCAAACGTCGGAAGTCAAATGTACTGAGCTTACAATTGCTGGCGATCACAACATGAGCTGCGATACAGACCCAAGGCAGCACGCTTTGATGTGTGTGATTGCCGGTAGATTTACATAGACAGCTACTGGCAAGACAAACACATGAAATGCACTTCAATTGGGCACTGACTTCTTGAAAGCGCCATGTTCGAACATGCAGTCTATGAATATGAATGCGCTGCTAGTATTACCAGTACTACATAGCGCTCAGTGAGACTTGTTGAATCGGTTAGGCCTATACGAAGCCCTGAAAGACGGGCTTGCGCACGCGTGGACGGAGCTCCTATGGACAGATACGGTCCTGGAGGTATACGGAGACAGCAATATGATTATCCAGCAACGACGGGGCTTCGCCAAGGTGAAATGCCAGACGCTGGCACCAAGCGCACAACGCATCCAAGAGCTGAGCG
>JAADVK010000957.1:0-13970 GCA_023334975.1 Globisporangium sylvaticum | reverse complement strand
GCGCTGCTCTTTGTGGAGCTGATGCTCTACGGCAAAGCGTGGGCGGACGTTCCCGTCGAGAGCGTGGACTACCTCCGGTGCAGATTCATGCAGCAAGCCATCCAGGTGCTCAACAAGCAGGACGTGCACCTGATCCAGTGGTTGTAGGTATCATCCTTTTTTAATTCAATAGGTACAAATGAAAAATCCACTGCACACCTGCATTTCTGCGTTCTCTTGCCACTCTTGAAGCGCCAACTTTTTTGTTGTTCAAAAGAGGGAAATGGTGGGTGCGAATGCGAGCGCACGATTAATTGAGCAGCTCCAGCAGCCCCTGCGGAGCAGTGTGCCTCTGTCGCCACTTCCACCGCCCGCCGCTGCTGTCACTGACGCCTCCACTACTGCTGCTGCAGCTCCGCTCGAGACGCAGCCACCGGCACCACCAGTCGCTACCTCTAGCGCCGCTGTTCCCCTGGCAGACGCAGTGGTTGACCTCGTGAGCGACGATGGAGACGCCAGCGACAATGACAATGACATTGCCGACGATCCGACAGTCGCTGCCACAGGTCCTATTACTTTAGGTCGACAAGTGCGCACGATGCCCAACTCGGACGCGACGCCGTTCCTGCTGAGCCGAGGGCTGCTCCTCAACCCCCACGAGCATTTCCCTCGCGCTTCTACTCGTGGGACGAATTCCACGAGTACGTGCGCGAGTTTTGTATTGCGACGTTCCAGGTGTTCCGCTCACGCACGTCGACAAGTGCCGCCTTGGCTAACAAAGAGCAGAAGAAGAAGCCGGGGGCACTGTTCCCGGAAGAGTACGGGTTCTACCAGAAAACCCTGCGACGCACGCACGGCAGCGTGTGTGGAGCGCGCTGCGGGAGCGTGCGGGGGCCAATAAATTGACGCGGCACACCGGCTGCTTAGCGAAAATCTACGGCACGCTCAAGCTCGACCGCACGGCGATGGTCTACTTCGTCGACGCGCGTGTCGCCGGCTCGCACAACCACCCGATTGGCAAAGAGCAGTTCCTGGCGTACGCCGAGAACCGGAAGATCCTGGACCCGGCGCTGCTACGTAATGCTTGCACACCTTCGAACTGTGGCGAAATCGAAATCGTGGCTGAGAGTGCTTGTTGTAGCGAACTGGGATGTTCGCCTTGAAAAGGCGCCTGGCCTCTGAGTTCGCGCAGTTCAGATGTCCGTAGTGAGTGATTAAGCGTACTCGGACCCTCCTCGGTTTGGCTGCAGCTCTAAGAAGGGATGCTGCTAAATCGGGATGTGTGATCATGTAAACACACAGGTCGATCGAGGTGCGCGCAGCATCCACTCGCGCGATCATCTTCTTGAGGTGATCTCTGGATTCGTTTGGACCCGGAAAGTGCAGCACCTCCGTTGAGAAGGCTGGCGTGCAAGCCACCTTCAGGAGCCTTCTGAGCGCGGCTTGCATTCGCGCAGCCTCCTCGACGGAGGCCGGCTCGACTTCTGGGTGTAGCTTCTTCTTCTTTGCATATCGAATTGGTCCTGCCTCGACTCCAAGGAGCAGCGCGGTGATGGAGACTGGGAACTCAAAGCGGCGCACCAGCTCTAATGCCCGAGCTGAGGTAGAGCCCTCTAGCGCTGCGTACTTCCTCTTAGCGGGCCGCGAGGGTGGACTGATCGTTGGAGGTGCTGGGACTGCCGGAGCTGGGGCTAGCTGGAAAAGATGAGGCGGGGTTGAGAGCGGTTGTTGAAGCCAGCCCCACCCGCTTGTCGCTTGAGCGCATAGTGCAGGTGGAGCGGTCGGAGTTCTCGGAGGCGAGGAAGGGAAGTGGGACTGGCGAGGCTGGCAGAATGGCAGGGGCGGGACGCTGTGGCGCGACAGTAACTTCTGCCGCGGCGATCCAACTAGGTTGGGCCGCAGAGGTGGCAGGAAGCGGAAAAGAAGCGAGCTTGGCGGATGATGATCTTGGAGCTGCCTGGTCGTCGATGGCTGCGACTGAAAATCCATCGTTGCTCTGAGCTTTGCAAGTTTGTGAATGCCGCTGTTGTGCAGGAGTGGAACCTTTCTGAGTTCAAGCGTCGTTGAACTCGTCCCGTGGAAAACGAAAGCCAAAGCTCCAGCTTTGCACTCCTTGCTTGGAGTGCAAGGTTCCTAACGAGTGGTGGCATTTTAAACACGTTCAAACATGAAGTGTCCCTTGAAATGTAACAAATGTCAATCTCAATTCAAAAATGAATTGAGATTCAGCTTTTCAAAGTGGACACCCACCCACTTTTGTCGCAAGCAAATCGTTCCTGAAATTTATAAATACAAATCTTTTCATTTTATGAAATTTATAGCAAAAAAGAAAATGTCACCTGCACTAAAAAGCACTTTTTCCGGACTCGCCTGCGCTTGGGTTCACTTGTTGCTTGTTTGTGTTCGCTTGCCTCTGCTTGCTTGCCGTGTTTGTTTGTTTGTCCGTTCAACTTGCAATTCCGCCCAATAGATTCACACGCCACCCTCGACCAAATAGAAATGCACGATATGCACTTGTTGCTTGCTTGCTGCTCATACCACCACCGCCACCGCCATGAAGACCGCGCGGCGTCAACATGCGTCACCGCCATCAGCTTACAGCTCGATGCGCTTGCCGCCGCGGCCCGTGCGCTGCTGCGGGTTCGTGCCCTTGTAGTTGCTGTTGCTGCGCTGGCGGTTGCCGTTCGCGTTGCCGTTGTCGCCGTTCACGCTGCTGTTCGGAGACGACTTGCCGCCAAACGACGCGCGCAGCGACGAGTTGTGCAGCACGTCCGAGTCGTAGCGGTCGTAGGACCCGCGGCGCGTGCGGCTCGTGTTGCGGTCGCCGTTCACGCTGCCCGAGTCGCTGCGGTCGTACGAGCCGCGACGGTTGCGGCCGCCGCCGTAGTCGCCGTTCACACTGCCAGAGTCGCTGCGGTCGTACGAGCCGCGGCGCGTGTAGCGGTCGCCGTTGACGCTGCCCGAGTCACTGCGGTCGTACGAGCCGCGACGCGTGTACGGCAAGCTGCCGCCGGCGATCGACGAACTACCGCCACCGCCGCCGATCGACGAGCCGAGCGTGAACGACTGGCGCAGCGACGAGTTGCGCATGCTCGAGTCGTCGCGGTCCTGCGAGCCGCGGCGGCCGCGCGTCTTCGTGCCAGTGATCTTCTGTACCACAGGCTTGACCGCCGCCGGGTTGGTCGCCACGGCGCTCGCGTAGGTGCCCGGCGCCGGGGGTGCCGTGACGTAGCTCTTCTGCACGTTCGACTGCTGCTGCGGTGGCTGCGGCGCAGTGGTCAGCGAGTTGCGCTGCTGCTGCTGCTTGCTGGCTTCCTCCAGCAAGTCCACGCCCAGCGTCACACTGAAGCTCACGCGCTGCTCAAAGTCATCCTCTTCGTCGTCCTCGTCCAGGATGATGCCCATGACCTTCGCTGGCTCGACGATCGGACCGTCTTCGCCCGTGGGCTGGCGCACGAGCGCACTGCGCAGCTTCTGTGGGGACACAGGCTGCTGCTTTGCAGACTGAGCGGTGCTGGTGGTGGTGGTCGTCGTAGTGGCGGTTGGCTCCTTCGTGAGACTGTTGCCCGCCGAGCCGCTCACGACGACCGTCATGAAGCTCAAGCTCTTCTCGACCACCGGCTCCTCCTCCACTTCCTTGTTCACCTCGCGAATGTTCACGACGCGCTGCGTCTTGGCGACTTCCGCCTTCTTCGAGATCGACAGCGAGTTCGCGCGCTTGATCGGCGTCGCCGCGATCACGGGCGTGGCCGCTGGCGCTGGAGGGAGCGGCGGCTGCAGGCTCGAGAGCGACACGCGCATGCTCACGACCGGCGCCGACGGCTCCACCGCCTTGATGATGTTCGCGACCGACGACATCTTTGGTGGCGACGGCTGCTTCGACGTGAACGCCAGCTTGGTCAGGCGCGGCACTTCGTCGCGGTGCTTGCGGCTCAGCTCCGGGTCCTGGCGCAGGATCAGACGCAGACGCGCGTTCGCCTTGGCGAGCGCCACGTTCTCGCTCTGCAGGTGCTCCGTGTGGTTCTTCAGGTGCTCGACGCTCTGGCGCAGCGCCATGCGCTCGTTCATGGCTTCGTTCAAGCTGCTCTGCATGAGCTTGAGCTTCTCCATGGCCGCCATGTTCTGCGTCTTCATCATGCGGTGGGTCTCCTTGTAGCGCAGCTGCGCGCCACGGAGCAGCTCCACCTCTTCCTGGAGCTTGGCGTTGCGCTGGTTCGCCGCGGCGAACGACGCGCCGTTCACATACGCGCCGCGCTCCATCACTTCCTTCTCCTTGCGCATCTGCGCGCTGAACGTCTTCAGGTTGGTGTTCGCCTCCTTGAGCGCCGCGTTCTCGCTGCGCAGCTGGTCGATCACAAAGTCCGCATCCTCGAGCGCGTCTTCGCTGCGCATGATCATCGACGAGCGGTGGCCGTACGCCTGCTGCTCCAGCTCGATGCGCGCCTCACGCTCCTGCTGGAGACGCTTCTTCAGCAACTGGATCTGGTTCTCAAGCTTCGCGTCCTCCTTGGCCTGCTTTTGAAGAACAGCAAAGGATTTCACGGCGAGGAACATGCGCACGACGCTCTGGATCAGGCGGATCGACTTGGTGACCGTGAGGTACTTGCGGCGGCACACGTACATCTTGAACACGTTCTGGATCTTGGTCGCGCGGTGGTTCTGGCGCAGGCGGATGAGCAACAGCTGCGCACGACGACGACGCGCGTGCTTCTCGATCACGATCGCGGCCTCGCGCTGCTTACAGTAGTACTTGCGCATCGCGTAGCCGCGGAACACGGTCTGCACCTTGATGCTCGCGTTCTTGATCACGCGGAACGCCGCCATGGCCGCCCACTTCTTCACGTAGCGCTGCAGCACCACGGCCGCCGCGTTGAGCTTGCGCGAACGCATCTCCTCGAGGGACTCGAGCGCACCCTTGCGGAAGAACACGCGGGTCTTACCGATCTGGTACTCCTTCTCCTTGCCTGGGAGCAAGTGGTTCGCAAGCAAGTCACGCACGGCGTTGACAGTCTTGACTTCGTCTGACTGGTTCGCGTCCTGCGCCACGTCCTCGATCGCGTGCGCAGACTTGGTGGTCGACGCCACGCCGCGGAAACGCTCCAGGAACACGGTCTGCAGCAGACGGTTCGGGTACGCCATGCGACTGATGCGCACGGCTTCCACCACACCGGCGCACTGCAGCTGCTCGGTCACGCGGAGCTTGTTGAACACGTCCGGGCTCTTCTGGCCGTTCGGCTTGATGCAACGGATGTAGTGCACGTTCGTGCGGCGAATGTCCTCCATGAGCCCGTTCAGCTGGCTCTTGAACTGCGTGCCGACCGTGTCCGAGACGATCGACGTGCGGCGCTTGAGCTGCGGACGCCCCCCGGCGCCACCAGCAGCACCGCCCGCGGGACGGCCCTGGATGCCCGTCATCGCGTCGCCGACGTGCTCTTCCGGGAAGAGCGCCTTGACAAACGACGACTGGCTCTTGCGGATGAGCACGATCAAGTCGTTCTGCAGCGCGTCCGTGTTCTTGAGCAAGAAGCCCTTCGTGTCGTACTGCACGGGACCGGCGTAGTGCTTGATCACGAACGCGTCGCGCGCAAAGCGAGGGCTCTCAAAGCGGTCGTTGTCGTTGTAGTGCGCCTTGAGCTTGTTCGCAAACGCGTCGTCGCTGCCCTTTGGTCGCATGCACTCTTCGTTCAGCAACGAGAGCACACCGAAGCGACCTTCAATCAACGCCAGCACGTTCGCGTTATCGGCAAACTCGATGCGCGTCCACGGGATGCCCTCTTCCTCATACTCGACCTGGATCGACTTGAACACGTCCTGCGTGAACTTCTGCTGCAGCTTCTCGTTCGCGTAGTTGATACAGAGCTGCTCGAACGAGTTCTTCTCAAAGATCTCGAACCCAAAGATATCCAAGATGCAGATCTTGTTCGCGACGTCCGCGGAAGGCGCGCTCGTCGACATGTTCACGCGGTGGATCAACCAGCCAAACAGGTGCGAGTAGAGCGCGACGCCGAGCGCCGTGCGCGCACCCTGCGCCTGCGACACGTTCAGCGGCACCTGGTACGTCTCCACCGCCGAGAGCGACATCTGGCGCGTCACGAGCGCCTTCTCGAGCTCCTCCTCCGAGAAGTCGAGCAGCTTCGACACGACCTCCTTCGCGCGCAAGTTCGCCGGGTCGTTCACGAGCTCCGACGCGTCTTCGTTGCCCTGCGTGGACGCGAACTGCAGACGCGACAGGTGCAGGATCGCCGCAACGACCTTGAAGATGCTCAGCTGGTCGTCCAACGACACCCCCATGGTCTCGAGACACGACACGGTCTGTTTGAACCGCTGCGCGTCCTTCATACCTTCACTCACGGACTGTCCTTTCGCGTCCACAAACGGGAAGTCCTCGGCCTTCATGCCCGCGAGCTCGATCTGCGTCGTCATCTCCTCTGGCGCCGCGAGCAGCTGGTAGAAAATGTGGTAGTTGCGCTCGTCCTGGCCCTGGAGCGACACGCGCGACTTCTCGAGCAAGTACGTGCGCGACTTGGCGCCGATGAGCTGGCCGAGGTTGTTGAACTGCAGCTCCGAGAACTTGCCGAAGCGCGAACTGTTGTCGTTGCGCGACGTCTTCGCGTTACCAAACGACTCCATCAGCGGGTTGGCGTCCAGCACACGCTCGATGATGCTCGTCTCCTTCTCGCTGCTCACGCCGTTGGCGACGTCGTTATTGCCGGCCGCCGCCAAGTGGGACATGAGGATCTTGGTCGTCTCGGTCTTACCGGCGCCGGACTCGCCACTCACGAGGATACTCTGGTCCTCGCCAAACGTGCGCATGTGCTGGTAGCTGCCCGCACTCGTGGCGTACACGTGCGGCGGCAGCTCGCTGCGGTCCTTCTCCAGATACTGCTCTTGGTCGTCCTTTGTGTAGATGTCCAGCCAAGCATACTAATATGATAGCAACCGCAAAAGAATAGCAATTGGGTATGTGAGTGAGAGTTTGCCAATGGTGTAACCAGTAACCAAGCAGCGAAGAGCTCATTTCAATGAAGAAAGGGGTACGTACAGGATTGACGGCGATACAGATGGGACCCGTGTATGTGTAGGGGATCTGGCGCAGGAAGCGCTGTTTGAGGTTATATAAAATGGCGGGCTCGTGCAGGTAGTTGAGGTTCACCATGTCCTCCACGCCGTTCGCGTTGCGCACTTGGTTCTGCAGCATAATTGCGTTTTTCTACTCCCACATAACAACAGCAAGCAAACAACAACAACAATGTTAGCAAATGTGCGCAAGTCGCAAGCATAGAGAGAAAGGGTGTTGTTACGTACGGGTACGGTGCGGATGGAGCCCGCCTCCGGGTGCTTGTCGCCATCCTCCTCGTTCGGGTCGGCCTCGAGCACAACCTCCACCGTGTCGTTGTTGACGACGTGGCCCTTGGTGATCGATGCCTCGACCCAGCTCACATTCGTGTCTGGTACGTACACCTATTGGTAGCCGCGCGCGCAAGTCATGCGGTTACACACAAACAAGTTGTTGTTGCGCAAGCAAGCAAGCAAGCAAACAAAACAAGCACAAGAGTGAGCCATGTGGATCGTTGGTAGAGATGGATACACACACACACACACACACAAGACAATGGACGTACTTTGGTCTGTTCGGCCTCCATGTTCCCACACACGCGCGCGTGCTCGTCGTCTCTCTTGTTTCTCTTCTCTCTGCCTTCCGTCCCCCCTTGTTCCTCGGATGGAGCAAAAGGCGCTGTGAGCACCCAAATTTCTTTCGCTTTTGCTTGTTGTCTGTCTGTCGGTCTGGCGTCGCCGTCCCTCTCTTCCTCGCTTCGTTCCTCCCTGCTTCCTCAACCCCTCTTCGCGCAACGATCCATACTCAAACCCCGTGATTGGGCAACCTGTTCAACCAAGTCGGGCAGGCAAACACGAGCAAGAGGAGGCTCGTTTCTCTTGCTCTTCTTGTTTGTAACCCATTACAAGGACAAGGGAGGCAAGCAACTTGGCTTCACTATGCCCATACTCACTTCAAGATCAAGGTAGGAGCAAGGGGATGAGCGCTTCACACCAGCTGCGCCAGTACCTGAGGGAAGATGAGACTGTGGTTTTCCAAGAAGAGGTGGGATACTGGCTTTGGCATCCGAAATCAGGTGCAAACAATCCAATTTTCTCGCAAAACAAGGTGCAAGAAGGCACTTCAAGCTTGCCAATTGGCTCCACTCTTGCTTTGTGTCAATGAATGGATCCCCTTTGTTCTCTGGTTTGGATTCTTCTTCTCTCGCGCTCGCGCTCCTCTCCTTTCTTCTTTGTCAGCTCCATTTTCGAGATGTTCTCTGTCAGCAATATCTGCTGCTTTCGCACTTTGAGCCGCCGCGTTTGCAGAAAGAAAGTCGTCGCCGATCAGTCCAGTCCACTCATACCGCCTCCATTTTCGTCTCCGGGCGGCTTCACACATTTTACAGTATTTGTTCTCGTTGAGAAAAGCGAAGAGAGAGATCTTGAAGATGAGGAAGAGAACATCCAAGATCTGAGCATGAATATGTGATGTGTGCTTTTGTGTGTCATCTTTGAGTTGCTTGCGTTCTTCCACCAAAGCTGCATTGGTTGGATGTCAGGTAACACGAGCATGTGCATGCAACAGCGACATGTTTTTCTTTTCGCGCAAGCCCATGTACCGTACCCCAAAAGCTGCCAACTCGTATCTTTGCGGCTTATTCCCCCTGACCTCACATTTTCGTTTGCTGGCAAAGCATTCAAACTCGAACGCAGCAAGAGATCTTTCCGTGCTTTTGGCCAATCTGTCATCCACGTCCACGCAGGCGAAGATCTTCCCATGCGTGGCTCTCTGTGTTAATCGTGCATTTCGCATTTTCGTGGTTGTGGATGCAGCTCATGAGCATGGACGCAATCAGTCTGTGAAGAGCGCTCTCAGCCATTCATTCCGCCCCAGCCATCTCACAAGCAAACTGCACCAAAACGAAAATGAAGCCGGCCAAAAAGTCTATTTGGGGGCATCCCATATTTCTGATGTGCGGGCTGCTTCGTCAGTTAAAACTTCAAGATCCCAGCTCAAATGGGTTACAAAATCTCAAATGGCTCACAAATTCTCAAATGGCTCACAAAAAATGCCCAAGCAAGCAAGTCCCATGTTGCATGTTGCACGGTTTGTACACTTGCACTTGCGGCTGCGTGGGACTCGCTCTTTTAGATTTTGATCACCAGCAGGTGATGCGCGCAGCGCGGCTGACGGCCGCTCACAAGATGGCTCACCTGCGTTGAGCGGACACTTTCGGGCCATGTGGCGGCTGCGGCGGTGGCCGAGCCGGGGCGGGCGGGTGGTTTCGCGTGTCCATGGGATGCATCGCGTCGATTTGCCAGGCTCAATTGGCCAATTCGGCCGCTTGGTGAGCTGCTGTTGTTTGTGTTGGGGCACTCGCTAACAAAGAGACCCACTGTCCACTGCAAGTTGTGATGCGCATCATCGGCACAAACACAGAGAGCTGAACGCCAAGTCATCCTCCTGTGCTGCTGCAGTGCAACTTGCACGTTCGTTCGTCGCCAATCAGAAACCCCTTCACAATAGTTGTGCGGAAAGGAAAGGACGCAACGAGGGAGAGAATTCACCACTTTTTTCAGAGAACAAAAAGCCGCAAAATGTCGCTTTTTGACCCCAAAAATCTCAAAAGAAACGCGGTTTGGAAATGGACACAAACTCTCTCGCGCGCGCAGCACAGACATGGACACAAGCGCTTTGGCTGTGCAAACAACACCACCATGCGCGCGAAGCAGCAGAAGCAAATGCTCGAACAAAAATCGATATTAATACAAGCCACGAGTTCACGTTGAGTCAGAGATTCTTCTTCCTCGAGCAACGACAACCAACCATCTCAGAAAGTTGAGCCAAACGAAGAAGAACGAGTGTCTCGTGGTGGTTAAACTGGAGCCAGTTCATCCCCTTTGTTCTTGCTCTCAGTCAGTCAGTACATATACTCTGCAGAGTATCTGTGAGCTTGCAAACTGTTTTTCTAATCCAGCGCATTTTGAAGTAAAGTCTCGAGCACAATGTTATCGTGAGTGAAATATACTGAATTATATGCGTTTGAAAATTTGATCACCATAAATCAGTGAATATATCTGCCAACAGACACTATACCCAGCCGGTGTCCGTCGTTGAATGGATCCTCTTTCCACCCAAAATTTCGCCCATTTTCAAGGTGCAAGCGATCCTCCCAATCGTCAACCAAAATGGAGCCGAACCGCGTGCTGCAGGCCGCTGTGTTCCTGCGCGTGCGCCGCTGGACCGACTGGGCGCTGCTGCTGAGCGCGCACGTGCTGCACGGACTCTGCGTGCGCGCGCTCACGAGCGGCCTCATCCTCGCCAAGTGGGCCAACGCCTGGCAGCAGACCTGGTGGATCGCGGCGCTCGGGCTGCTGCTGGGCATCGCCGAGGACGTCTGCGTGTGCACTTGCGCATTGGCGTGCTACTGGCTGCTCGACAAGCGCTGCAACAGTAACAACAGCAACAGCAGTAATGGCGCTGCTGGCGGTGCCAAGAGCGCTCCTCGTGGTCCACGTGGCGACGCGCTGCCGGTAGTCAATGAGTCGGCATCGTCATCATCGCCATCATCGTCATTGACGAGTAGCGCCAGCCAGTCACAGCTGCGCGTCTGGATCGCAGAGACCTCGCCGCTCACGCTGCGCTTCGTCGGCTACGCGCTCGTGTTTCTGGCCTCGAACGCCTTTTTCTTCGCGGACGGCGTGCTCGTGCGCACGCGGCAGATGCGCTTCTCCACCGCGTTCGTGGAAATGTACTTCCACGAGATTGACGCGGCGGCCGAGCTCCAGATCGACGACCAAGAGCTATGGATCTTGTGTCAGAACGCGATGATCACGGGCGTGTTTGCGATCGTCGTCGGGTACCTGGGGGCGGTCTGGATCAACCTCACCGAGTGGGACTTCCTACGCGCGCTGCATCGCTTCAGAGTGCGACAGCTCGGCTGGCGAAGCCAGCAATACGTTCGTCTACAACAGACCAATAGCGCCGATAATGATGGCCACCACAAGGACGAAGAGCAACAGCAGCAGCCAGAGCAACCACACCCACACCCACCGCAGAGATCGCTCTTGCTGCGCAAGTGCTGCGACCGCATGTCCACGAAGACGCTGCTGGTCGTGCTGCTCGTCTCGCTGTTCGCCGTCACGATCGTTCTCTCGAGGCTCGTGCCGTCGATCGTCGCGGTGATCGCGCTCAACTCGTCGCTGAACGAGCCATTGCGTCTGCTCACTGGCGTTGAGCTCTTCTCGACCCGCCATACCGCCGTAACCAAGCGCATGAAGGACTTTGTCGAGCATGAGACCGAGGACGCAGCCATGTTCAGCGACGACTCACTGTATCGAAGGACACGCGGCTTCCACGGCCCGCTCGCGTTCAACGTGAGCGTGAAGCCGGGCGAGCAGCTCAACGTGCTGGTGCTCGTGATCGAGTCGTTTCGGATGCGGGACTCGCAGTACTTGGTCCAACAGGACGACTTGGACCCTCAGAGCCACCCGTTGCTGCCGCCCAACATGACGCTCACGCCCAATTTTGACCGCTGGGCCTCCCAGGGCGTGGCGTTCCGCAACATGTGGTCGTCGTGGCGCACGAGCCGCGCGCTCGAGACGATCCTCTTTGGCCAAGTGCCGTACGACAGCATCACGTCCACGGGCACGACGAACGGCAAAGAGGAAGTCGGATTAGCGGGCCTCCCGCAGTTCTTTCACACCAAGGGCTACGAGTGCGTGTTCACGACCGGCACACGCACCGACTACGAGGACTGGGACACTTTCTTGCCAGCCCATGGCTTTGACCACGTGTTCGACATGTGGGACCTCGCGGACATCGCCTCGGAGGAGATCGGCATTGACTACACCATCGGCGACCAGATGATGACGTACTGGGGCATCCACGACCACCTCTCGTTCGACGTGCTCGGGTACTTGCTGCAGAAGCGCCACCACGAACAGAAGAACAGCACGGTCAGCAAAGTCCGAGCCAACAGCACGATCAACACCGACACTGGCAGTAGCTTGGAGGCTGAGAGCCAAGAAGCCCTGGACCTAGAGCAAGAGGAGCCTAAGGAGCCCGAGGAGCACAAGAGCAGCAAGCTGAACACGAAGAAGCCCTGGTTCGTGACGCACTTCACGATCTCGAGCCACGTGCCGTTCGACGAGCGACCAGACTGGTACCACCGCTATGGCCACAACATTCCCGATTTCTCCGAGTTCTACAAGGGCAAGGGTGAGCACGAAGAGCTCCTCAAGAACTACGCCGAGATGCGGTACTACACGGACCTCACGTTCGGCCACTTCATGGACAACTTGAAGGCCAGCGGCGTGCTGAGCGACACGATCGTGTTTGTGGTCGGCGACCACGGCCAAGCCCCCGAGCGCGGCAGTGCGACGCCCGAGCAGGACCAGATGTCGGCAACCCGAGTCGCCGGGGCTCTCATTGCGGAAGGTCGCCTTGGCGAGAGTGCGGGGCTGATCTTCGAGGACGCGGCGTCGCATTCCGATCTCCTTAACACGATCGCAGACATTGTCGGCGTCCCACAGGATGGATTCCTGCAGAGCGGCGTGGGCCATTCGCTGAAACGCGCCGTGCCGTTCGGGAAGCGCGTCGTGCACGCCAACAACCCGGCGGTGAACATGGCGGCCGTGCAGGGCCACACGCGCATGCAGTACTACTCGGAGGTCTCGGACGCCGTGCAGGCGTACCACACGGAGTTTGACCCGTTGCAGCAGCACGACCTGATGGGCGAGCTCTCGAAAGAGCGCGTGAAGCAGATCTTTGAGATCTGCGCTGAAGGACGCATGGTCAGCGAGTACTTTAAGTATCGCTGGGACCACGCGTGCATTTTGGCACCAGTGTGCTGAACTTGATGGTGCATTTGTGCATCGAAGGCACTTGAAAATGCTCAATAAGGCGCAATTCGAGCTAGCGCCGTTCTCAAGGTTTCTGGGTGATGGTGCGCAGCTTGGGACCAAAACAACACATGCCGAAGATGGCGCAAAGCAGCGTTTGAGTTCTAGGCCACCTCACTCTATCGAATGATCCCACTGGAGGCCATCCATCCGCCCTTGCTTGGTGAGCGTGGCCTCTCGTTTTCATCGCGTGAAGCCAATGGCTGGTTGGGGAACGCGAATTCGATTTTAGCACATGCTGTAGAAAGCATTGCGCTGTTGGTACCTGCGAGTTTTTTCACACAAAGAATCGATAGAAAGCGAAACATGTAAAACTACATTGATGTCGTTGATTTACTTCCCCTGCTTCAAGCTCAAAATGAATTCATCTTGAAACTTGCAGTGCAATGCGAACATACTTGTTTGTACTCCTCCTCATGGATCTGTCGTGTCGCCACAAGACAACACTGAGAGATATTTCTACGGCCGAAGAGCGTCTCGACTCATTTTCCAATGCTTCAGCTCTACGTTTCAATCTCTGCATTTCAACCGATGTCACCATCCGAGCAGGCTCATGCAAAACGCCACGCCCGTTACTCCACTCGTGAACCAGCCTCTAAGGCACCAGTAGTTAGTAGCTGCAACTGCATGAGGCAGCGTACTTCATTAGTCGACGTGTTGCGGTCTTTGCGATTCGGTTTGCAAGGCTTGATGGTTTCTCTTACGGTAGCAAATGAAATATGAGTGCAATTTGAACACACGTGGCCATTAAATGGAGGCGAAGCCATACTGCGTCGAGCACTCATTCTGTTCAACCCACTATCTGTCCATTCCTTCCATGTGATCTCTCGCCTGCCAAAATGCACTTATTCATTCGGTCATTGCTCGCTTGCGTCCATTGAAGAAGCAATGATCTGGTTGCTCACAATCCAAAGTTCGCGCTCCTGGACACAGACAGCAGCAGCAGACTCATACAGACGAATGGAGACGTGCCAGATCTGCTTCGACCAAGTGGACCCAGCGGCGCCTGGGAACGATGCAATCTCTTTCATCAACGGACAGCTCTGCGG
>JAADVK010000956.1:0-13985 GCA_023334975.1 Globisporangium sylvaticum | reverse complement strand
CACCAAGGAACAGACAAGGTTCCGCTACACACAGGACACGCGCCGCAAAGAGACGAAGGCGAAGAAGTACCGGGACTACATACAGGAACGCAAGCAGGAGGCGATCGACGGCGAGCGCGTCGACGAATGGGAGGCGGAGCTGAGCGCCTACAACAGGAAGACGACCGACTTTGAGCGCTTCAAAGCCTACGTGGAGAAAAAGAGCGAGGTGAACAGGTGTCTGAGCCCCGTGTGCAACCAGTACATTTTCCGGAAGCTGAAGCTGGGGGGGCTACATGCGTCGCCAGACAACGGAAGCTCGGCTGCTGAAGCGGTTCGAGAAGCTGTTCGGAAGCGGAGCAGACACGATCGTCGCGATCGGGGATTGGAGCCAGAGGCAGCACTGCAGGTTCAACGAGCCCGTCAAGGGCAAGGGCTTCAGGACGATGTTTCGGAAGGCGGGCTACAACGTGTACCTGGTCGATGAGTTCCGCACCAGCAGCAGATGCAGCGCGTGCGAACAGAGCGAGTGCAAGACGTTCCGGGAATGCGAGAACCCTCGACCGTACAGGAGCGGCAAAATCTTTCGTCACGGGCTGGTCAGGTGTACGACCTGTTCCGGGCTGTGGAACCGAGATACGAATGCCGCGTCGAACATCTGGAAGGTGGCGACGAGCACGATCCGAGGCAAGGGTCGCCCCGCATGCCTTCAAAGGCCAGAGGCCCTCGTGGTGCTTCGTCGGCTCCACTCAACCACGATTGACACGATGAAATGAAGACGTGGAGTGTTAAGTATATATAGATAAATTATCCATTCTGTCTGTGGTGTACTCTGCGTGTAATCGCGTGCCACGAGGAGTTTGCGCTTTGTGTGTTGGATCGATCCATGCGCGCATGCGTTTGCAGTGTGCCGCGTATATTGTCTGACTCTTCCTTACGCCCTTCTCTCTCTCTCTCTCTCTCTCTCTTCATCTCTCTGTCTCGATCTGCCAGCGACAACCGCCTTCCTTAGTGGTTGATGAGAAAAGCCTGGAGCAAACCGATCACGAGACCCAGGACGCCGCCCATGAGCACCAGCTTCCACTCGTCTTCCTCGAAAATGGGATGCAGCAGCTGCTCAAACTGCGCCGACGAGAGCAGTTTCATCTTCTCGCGCAGCGTCACCTCGAGGTCCATCGCGGTCGTCGCATAGTCCTCAATCTGTCGCAGGCTCTCGGGGAATTTCTGCACAATGTGGTCCGTGATGTCTTCCTTGATGCTGGCGTAGGTTTCTTCGCCAATGCTGAAGTTGATCAGCTTCTCCGTCACCGCCGCGCTGGCGTTCACCGCTTCCTGGACGTTGTCATAGACCAACTCAAACAGTCGGTCCGAGTACGGGCCTTTCAGGATCGCTTCGATGATGTTGCGCGAGTTCAAGACGTCGGTCGCGACCATGCGGCCGTACACAGCGGCGACTTCGTTCTGGCGACGCAGGAAGAGACCGTGGAGCGTGAAGCAGAGGAACTTGCGCGGGTTCACGGGCTCAAAGATCATCTTGAGCGCGAGCCAGTTGGTGATCGTGCCGACCACGAGACCGACGACTGGGAACACGACGATGCGGTCGTCGTAGACAAACCAGAGCCCCATCTGCATGAGTCCAAAGATGCCGCCCATCCACGCGCCAGAGTTGCGGATGAACGCCAGCTCCGAGTACCCGCAGGTCACAAACATGTTCACGAGCAGCTGCTTGTCCTTGCACATGTTGGTCACGACCATGTCTTCGATGTCGAACACGTCTTCGATGTTGTTGCGCAGCTCTTCCATCAGCGCTTCAATGTGCACGGGCGCCTCTTCTTTCACTTTCTCGACAATCTCCTCCTTCACCTTCGCCGGGAGCACGGCCCAGAGGTCGGGGCTGTACTTCAGCGCCATGTCTTCGATCACGTCCTGGATCGTGTTGAACAGCACCGGCTCCAGGACCTTCACGACATCCGACGGCTCCAGACGCGCGAAGACTTCCTTCACCTTCAACAACTGGGTCGTCATGATCTTCACCGCCTGCCGCGCCATCTTCTCGCCCTTGTGCGGCACAATGCCCTGCCAGCCCAAGCCCGTGTTCGTGCCCGGGATCTGCAGACACCCGACGTAGTTCAGTGGGTAGAAAGTCATGTACAGCGCCAGCCAAATGTGGATGTACGTGAAGCCGATACTGACGAGCGGGATCGAGCCGTACTTGATCAGATGCTCCGAGCTCACGCCGTCGCCGTCCAGGTCGTCCTTGAACACCGTGAAGCAGAGCACCGCCGCGATGATGAACAGCACGATAAACACGAGGATCGGGATCGACGGCACTTCGACGATCGGCGGGAACTTGACCGGCTTCACTTTCTCCGATTCCCAGTGGCGGCCGCCGCTGCTGCCTCGCGTGCGGTCCGCGAGCGGCACGAAGTCTGTGACGATCGAGATCGGCTCTTCAGACGACGCGATCTGCACCATGCCGAGCAGCGTGAAGCGCAGACTCGTCGCGAGGTCGATCGGCTCGATCTGCGCCCACCGCGCAGGCGCAAAGTGCACCACATCGTAGCCGGAAAAGTGGCGCAGCTGCGGCGCGAGCCTCTTGTAGCGGCCGTCCTCGAAGCGCTTGAGCCACGACTCGAGCTGCTTCGCGCTCCATTTCTCGGGGTTGAGCAGCAGTCCCTCCTTGGCGCTCATGGCTGACTGACTCAACCTGCGCTGACTCTCTCTCTCTCTCTGTACGATCTCCCCAGTACTACGGTCGCACTGGATGAGTCTGTCGTTCACTACTTGAATCACGACGCGCCGTGGGGGCTTCGCGGACAAGAGATTAATGCTGAGCTCTGGTGCTGCTTTTCGACGGAAGAGATCCCGGTTTTGAGCCTTTGAGCCACAAGCCAACGACCGACAGCGCGCCGCTTTTTTGGCAAAGAGAAAGAAGGGAAGAGGAGAGGGGGCTACTATTGAGAGTACAAGTGGGGAGACTGAAACCTTCCATCTGGGCGTTTTTCCCCCTTTGTGCAACCTGATCAGTCCAGAAACGGGCCGGCAGCTACTCGATATTATTCTCAGTTTGAGCTTTTGTGTGATGACATGAAGATAGCTTTACTTTAAGAGAGAAGGGGGTTGCTGATTGCGGTTGCTTGATCAGAGCCTGCCTATTCTCTACACGCAGGTTTTGGCCAATCAGAAGCATTCAATTTATGCGAAAAGGGGAGTGGGGATAGGGATACTGGTTTAGAGTGATTACGCCGTTTTCCGATGGATGATCGCGGTCAATGATTGACCGAAAATAGAAGCCTCTCAAACTGCATACTCTGTTGGCCAGCTCAAAGCAACGGTTGCGCGAAGGTGACTGATTACGTGAAGAGAGGGATTCGATCCGTGGATGTTGTCCGAAGGTCGCAAGCGCGATCCTTTTGCAGCACTTTTCTCGAACAAGCTCGTTGAGTCAAAGCGACACGTGACAGTCAGTCTTGAAGACGAAGACAAACAGCAGCAGAGAATACCCAGCAAGGAGATCGAAAGGAACGATGGGCGTGACGGAGATCCACGGCGACGCGGACTGGAACGCGCAGATGCAGAGCGCCGGCGGCAAGCTGGTGGTCGTCGACTTCTCTGCGACCTGGTGCGTTTTGTGCTCCTTGTATCTTTATTTAGGGATGCGAAGCTGCAGACAGAGTCCGCGAAATCTTTCAACCCAGGGAGAGTAACGCAAGTCCTCTCTCTCTCTCTCTCTCTGCAGGCGATGTGTTGTGCGTGCGCGTGTGGGGAAAGATTATGCTGTAGGATAGATGTCTTTGGTGTATGTCCGTGGTGCTGATCGTGTGGAATGTTGTTCTCGATTGCTTGTGATGTGCGATGATGATCCATCAGGTGCGGACCGTGCCAGTTCATCAAGCCTGTGTACCACCAGCTCAGCAACCAGTACCACGACGTCGTGTTCCTCGAGGTGGACGAAGCGCAGAACCGCTCGCTGATCGGCGCGTTGGGCGTTCGCGGATTTCCGACTTTCCACTTCTATGTGAGCCAGCGCAAGGTGGATGAGCTCGTTGGCGCGGACCAAAACACGCTGCGTCAGAAGATCGAGCAGTGGCGCCAGTCTGCGTTCAACCCATTTGCATCCCCTGGCGTCTCGCTCGGTGGCGGTGCTGCGCCACCTGTCGATGCGCGTGATGCACGTGAAGCGCGCCTCAAACGCTTCAACAACCTGGATCTTGTGCCGCAAGCTGGTGCTGCTGCGGACTCGAAAGCCAACATGGTGTGCGACCCAAACACAGGCGAGTGCCGTCCAATGGACGCAGCCCCTCCTGCTGCCGCTGGAGTCGCATCGAAAGAAGACGAAGAAGAGGCAAAGCGAGAGCAAGAGGCTGAATCAGTTGCTGCGGCTGCAACTGCTGAGCCGGAGCTCGGCATTCCCCCTGTGAATGAAGAATTTCTTACGCAGCTGCTCGAGATGGGATTCGAAGAGCTCCGTGCGCGCAAGTCGCTGCTCGCAACCGATTCTCAGAACCTGGAATCTGCGATCTCGTGGATCAGCGAGCACCAGGACGACATTGACATTGACGAGCCGATCAAGTTTGTCGACTTGTCGAAGCACACGAAGAAGCCGCTGACCGAAGAGGAGAAGGCTGAAAAGGTGGCGGATCTGAAGAGACGCATTGAAGCCAAGCGCATTGAGCGTGAAGCCCGTGAGAAACGCGAGAAGATTGAAAACGAGATCAAGCGACGCACAATGGGCCAAGACATGCAGAACGCAAAGGAGGAGTACGACCGCATCCAGCGCAAGCTCGCTGCCGAGAAGCTCAAGAAGGAGAAAGAAGACTACAAGCTCGAGCGCGAGCGTATCCGCAAGAAACTGGAGATGGACAAGCTGGAGCGCCGAGCGCGTGGCGGGTACCTCGGTGGTGCGCCGATCGATTTGCCTTCGGTGGACACTTTACACAACAACCAGGCGAAGGACGACGAGGAGAAGAAGAAGGCGAGCCCCGCGAACCTCTCGCCCGAAGAGCAGGTCGTGGTGAATGTCGAGAAGCTCAAGAAGTACCGTGTCGGTGGCGATGGCCTCACTGCGCTCAAGACGCTGAACGTGTACGTGAAGAACCTGGTGGAGAAGCCCGAGGACGAGAAGTTCCGCACGATCAACCTGGAGAACGCGGCGTTCCGCAGGCGCGTGGCGAGTCTGGTGGGCGGCGTGGCGTTCCTGAAAGCCCTGGGCTTTGAAAAGGTCGAGGACGAAGGGCTGCTCAAGCTCTCGGATGCGGCCCGCGACGTGAAGCTGCTGCAGTTTGCGCGAACAAGAGTGGAGGCGGCGATCGCGGAGCTGTCGAATTAAAGCCGCACGAAGGACAAACTGCATTGAAAGGAAAGAAAAGAGAAGAGGAGAAACGGTTGAAGGGAAAGCTGCTGCCGTCGCTGGTGTGGCCGTCTCACTATTAGCCGCAGCACAAGGCTTAGTGCCTTAAGACTGGCAGGAAAAGGTCTGCAATGTCATGAGGTCTGGGACGACATGCAGCAGGTTCTCAATTAAAACTTGGGGCGCTAATATTGATTTTGTGGTTGCTTCTCCGTCACTTTTCCACTCACACACTCACACACTCATGCTTTGATCTTTAGAAATGAGACTCTCTCACAACTCACGAGAAGAAGCGGCTGAAGAGCCCTTTCTTCTGCTGTGTAGCTGCTGGCTGCTGCTGCGGCTCATCCTCTGTCTCGTCACGCTCTTCTGTCTCTTTCTGCTGCCTCTTGACTTCGCTGAACGGCACGAACGGACGCGTGGGCACGGGCGGCGAGATGAGGTCGGTCTGGATGCCGCTCACGATGATCGACACGTGCACCGAGCCCTGCAGCGAGCTGTCGTAGCACGTGCCGAAGATGATGTTGGCTTCCTCCGCGACGCGCGTGCGGATGATGTCCATGATGCGGTCCACCTCAAAGAGCGTCATGTCGTCGCCGCCGCGGATCGTCACGAGCAGTCCGAGCGCGCTCTCGGTCGGCAAGTCGCCCAGCAGCGGGTTCACGAGCGCCTGCTCTGCTGCTTTCTCGGCGCGATCCGCCTCCGACGAAGTACCAGAGCCCATGATCGCACGCCCGGCGTTCGAGAGAATCGTCTTGATGTCCGCAAAGTCCAAGTTGATCAGTCCCGGACGCACGATGAGGTCCGTCACGCCCTTCACGCCTTCGAGCAGCACGTCGTCCGCGTATCGGAACGCCTCGAGCATCGTCGTGCTCTTGTTCGAGAGCGCCAGCAGGTTCTGGTTCGGCACCACGATCAGCGTGTCCACGTACTTGGCGAGCTCCTTCACGCCGGCATTCGCGAGGCGCGTTCGGTTCGGACCTTCGGAGCGGAACGGCGTGCTCACGACGCCGACCGTGAGGATGCCCATGTCCCGCGCGATGCTCGCGACAATCGGCGCCGCGCCAGTGCAGGTGCCGCCGCCCATCCCGCCTGTGATGAAGAGCATGTTGCTGTCCTTGAGCGCCTGCTCGATCTCGTCGCGCTGCATCTCCGCCGAGAGCTTGCCCAGCTGCGGCTTGGAGCCGGCGCCGAGCCCCTTTGTGATCTCCTTGCCGAGCGTGATCTTGCGCGGCGCGAGCGACCGCCCGAGCGCCTGGCAGTCTGTGTTCGCGACGATGAACTCCACGCCCTCGAGCTGCGACGCGATCATGTTGTTCACGGCGTTGTTGCCCGCGCCGCCGAGTCCGATCACGGTGATCAGTGGCTTGCCGTCCTTGTACGCCGACACCAACCGCTTCTTCTCGTCTCCTGCACACCACAAGAAATGGGTAAGCGTCAATACCAACATAAGCACCATGACGCCAGCACTATCGCGCTTATTATACCTTCTTTCGTCTCCGAGAAGAAGTCACTCTTCGCCACAGCAGGGTTCGTCGGGGGTCGGTACTGTCGTTTTCTGCGGTCGTGCACGCCACCGGCCGCCTGCTTATTATTCCGCGCGTTGTCGTGCTGCGCAGCCGTGCCGTTCATGCCGCCATTCGGGTACTTGGCGCGGCGCTCCGTGTGCAGCTCCGCTGTGGATGCGGCAGCTGACGTCAGCAGCGAGCTCTGCGTCTGGCGCGCGAGCACTCGGCGCGTGATCAGCGAAGAGCTGCGCACGTTCATTCTCCTCGGCTCTGGATCTCTCTCTCTCTCTCTCTCTCTTGCGCTACTGCTGCTGCTTGGTCGCCTTCTGTGAATGAACGTGGGGAGGTCGCACTCGCACGCACACGCACACACACTGACAGACAGACAGAGAAGGGGGAACAACGAATATCGCCACCGCTTGTCAAGGCAGCCAGCAAAATAGTTTGCGTCGCCCAAAATGCTCCTCCTCCCTACGTTGGCGTTGTGGCTCGCTCACGTCAAAGTCAAGCCACGAAACCACAAAAATCCAGAACCCAGCCATTCGCGGCGTTGATTGGATGATAAACTGACGACATGTTACTTGATTGGCTTAAAATTATTGACACCAACTGATTTATCCGTTTTTTGCAGATAGACAAGCAGCACCGCCTGCCCTACACAAATTAACCCATGGGAATGATGGAAGGAATGGCGAAAATGGACTCAGAATGACTGCGGGCACTCGAATTCTGAAGCGTCACCCTTGCACTGTGTCTGTATGAGAGAGACAGAGACAGAGAGCCTTTCATAAAGTGGTGGAATGCTATAAAGTTAGTGTCTTGATTCTTTTTCGATTATGAGGTGCTACCGCTGGAAGGAAATGGAGGCAGGGTGGCTGGATACTTTCGAGGATACCTCATCCCAGTTTCCTGCTGATCGAAATGCCCTGCTGTAGTTGTTCCACCTGGGAAAGACGCCAGCATGCATAAGGAGGAGCAAGTCAGGCATTCGAACTCAGAAATCTTCACTTGCCTTCGAATATCTCTCCACGTACCAGCTGGAACGAGTTGTGCAAAGGCACCACGGTCTCGATCATCGACGACGCCGAGATCTTCTCCTCGCTCACGACGTTCGCAGGGTCTTCTTCGCTGAGGTCCAAATTGTCTTTGCTCTCTGTGATGATCTGGGATTGTGTGTCATAATGCTCGACAAGTTGATATTCGTCTGGTTCTTGTAATGACAACGAGTTCAGGGCTTGTGAAGTTGATAATGTCGAAGAAGACGAAGAGGTCGCTGTCGGCTGAGGAAGCGTTGGCACTGTTGCGGTCGCCAGGTCTCCGCTGTTGCTGTGGCGTCGAACCCATTCGTCCAAGTTGTGTTCTGCGACGTCATGCATTTCCACCTCACCATCTTCAAGCGGGTTCAGGTACGCGTACTTGCCAACGACGCCGATGCCAAGAATTTTCTCGGGGATGAAATCGCCACATGCCTGCCATATTTGTAACCCAAACAACAAGAAAATGGTCAGATCACCATTTCAAAAGCACGCTGACTGAACACGCCTGTGTGTCCCTACCGAGTAGTTTTGCATCAGCAGTTTGGTGCACTTCTTGCCGTTGTTCTCCTGCAGCACGCGCACTGCCTCTGTGAACTCCATCGAGTCGATTCGGATGTCGTTCACTGCGACAATGTGGTTGTCGGGTCGGATGCCGACCCAGTCGATCTCGTCTTCCGTGACAACGATCCCGATGCGCTTCAGCACGATCAGCGGCTGGTCGATGAACTCGAACTCGGGGATGCTCTCCACTTCGACGACGCGCTCGTATAAATACAGTTCGTACTGGAAAATCTCGCCCACGGAAGCCTGGACGACTGCATTGCATCCACTCGCCACCACCTGTCGAGAGATCGTGTTGATATCTGCGTAGTTTATTGAAGATGTCAGTGTCACTCTCCTCCCATAGCCACCTACAAAACGTCGAAAAAAGACGAGACTCACCGCACTTGACGTAGACAAACCGCACGGTGCTTGACGACGGGATGCTCTGTGTGCTGATCGTGATCTGTCCGTGTTTCCCCGTGGGGACATAGTGATACGAGCCAATCTCAATTTCCGACGATGATTCTTCGGAGATCAGCACCTGGATGTAATCTTTCACTGAGTGGTTCTCTGGAACATCGTATTCGACTGATCACAAGGCGACGCGGTCAGTAAGAAACACAAATGGTTAGCATAAGAGTACGGACAAGAAGCGTCAAACCACAGAGAACCAACAACGTACTTGTGACCAGCGAGCCTTTCTCGACCTGACCGCCCATGTCCAGCTGCACGATGCCGCTCGGTCGGAATGCGAGCAGTTTGATCGTGTAGGGCGACTTTTCCGTGATGATGTCGAGCGTTTCTTTCAAATCCTGCGCCTGCGCGATCCATTCCGACGACTGTCCACGCAGCAGGAAATCCTGTAGAAGAGCACACGAATATGTTTAATATGCAGACGCACAGGTGTTAGTGCATCTGTTATTCACTAAGGGCATAATGAGCGATGCATGGGTTCAAAATGTCAACAAACACACACACACATACCTGAGGCAGCAGCCCAAACTTCTCGCGCATCGGGTGCGCGCCAGCGTGGATGAGCATGTTGATCGCGATGGGGTTCTGCACAAAACACGCGTGGTGCAAAGCGGTCCAACCGTTCTCGTCCTGGTGGTCGAGGTTCACGTGCTTCTGCATGAGCAAGTGCAGGATCTCCGCCTGATTGGAGAGCGGCTCGACGCTTGTGTGCTCCTTGAACTCCTCCACTTCCTCCGGCTCGCTCTCGTCGCCTCCGTCTTCTCCTCCTTGTGCGCCACCGCCGCCAGTAGCGTCTCTTGGGTTCTTTTCCGCTGTATCATCCGCACCCGTGCTGACAAGCTCGTTTCCTTCACGTTGCGCGTCTTCCGCCTCCTGTTCCTCCTCGCTCTCGTCGCTGTGGTCGTCTCGAAACCCGTCACCAAAGATGTCGTCGTCGTCGTCATCGTCGTCGTCGCGCTTGTACGCCATGCTCGCGACCGCGACGAGCAGCGGCGTCCGGCCGCTGTCGTCTTTCGCCTCGAGATCCGCGGCGGTCGCGGTCTTGAGCAGCGCGCGCACCGCGTTCAGGTCGCCGTACGCGCACGCGCTGTGCAGCGTCATGCTGTTGCCCATGGTCGTTCGCTATGCGGATTACTTGCTGCTGGTATTGTGGTGCTTGCTGCCAGTGGCGGTTGCTTACGTGGAAAGCGTTCTCTTCTGCGTCGCGAATGCGCGCGCCACGTTCGTTCGTGCTATTTGCGGCGGCGTCTATTGCCAATTTGCTGTGTGTGTGTGTGTGATAGCAGTCTGTTTGTATGGGATGGGGGGCGGGTTTGCTTTGATGCTGATTTTGGAGTGAAACAGCGCACTTAGCAGCGTAAAGTTGCAAAGTCCACTGGTTTCAAAATGCAACTTCAAATTCGCTCTTATTTAGCACAGCCTCTTAGGTAGCAAAGTCAACATCAAAGTCGAGTGTGTCCACTGTCCTAACTCGCAGTCACTTGAGTTCCGGACCTCAGCAAGGGAGGACAGCGATGCTGCGCGTCCACGACAGGTACGTCCGCCGCGCTCTCTAAGTGTTCTCTTGTACATGCCGCTGTCCTTCTTCATGCGACTCTCACGCGCGTGTGTGTGTGGCTTTATCATCGCCAAATGCCATCGCTCGCTCTCTCGCTCTCGCTCTCGCTCTCGCTGCAGCCAACTCATCCGCGCGGTGTCGCTCCTGCCCGTGCTCGTCGTGATCGCCATCTTCTGCCTCGAGTACTTCGTGTTCATGAGCCTGCACTTGGTGCCGGGTATGAAGAGTGCGAACGATCCGCTGACGTCGCTGGCGTTCCTGCTCGAGGGTCTGCTCTTCCACTTCTTTGTCGGATGCACCGCCGTGGCGTACTACAAGGTGGTCATGACAGGTAATAGACATAACGCAACACGCGCGAATTACTCTCTCTCTCTCTATGATACGAATATGGACACAAGTCTGACAGCAACTATGCGTATGTGATGCGACAGATCCAGGCTACGTCACGGCGCAGATGCTCGAGCGCATGGACGACGCGATGCAGGACGCTCTGGAGGAAGAGCGAGTCGGCAAAGCGCATAATAACCACCATCTGCACAACCCGCGCCTGCCGTCCTGTCGGCGCTGCGCTCAGACCAAGCCATTCCGCGCGCACCACTGCAGCTTTTGCGACAAGTGCGTGCTCAAAATGGGTACGTTGGCTATTGATTGTATGGTGCATTTTACTCCCATGGGCATGAACCACATGAAACTGATTGTTTCTCTGTGCTGGCTACAGACCACCACTGTCCGTGGGTCGCCAACTGCGTGGGCGAAAAGAACTACAAGTATTTCTTCCAGTTTGTCGCGCACGGCTTCTTCGCGCTGCTGATGATCATGCTCGCGCTCTTTGGCGCGTTCCAGCGCTCGGTGGTCGCGACTGTGAGCAGCTCCGAGGACCTCTCGATCTGCGGACTGATCGCGTTCGTGCTCGCCGGCTCGCTCTCGCTCAGCTTGCTCATCTTCATCGTCGTGCACAGCTACTTGCTGTTCAACGGGTCCACGACGATCGACTTCCACACCTACGGCCGCTCGGCGCCGTTCAGCCAGGGCTGGCGCAAGAACTTCCTCGCCGTGTTTGGCGACCGCCGACGCGACTGGCTCCTGCCCACGGCGCCGCGGATACAGCACAACCAGCTGATGAACGCCGCCGAGCTTGAGTTTCTCAATGCCGACCGCGTACTCGGTGACGAAGACAGCAGCATGTACGAGGACGAGGTCTTGCTGTAGCACCACCCACAAGTACACTCACGTGATACAAGAACCCAAGTATATTCTTGCATACACGTAGCTCAGAACATGTCGTGACGTGCAATCTATGACCTCTTGGGGCTGACTGACTGAATGACTGACTGAGCTATTCGGATGCAGCTTTGGAGTCTGGCGAATCTTCAGGATGGAAAACGATTGACACGCTGTTGATGCAGTGGCGCTCGTCTGTTGGGGTCTTGTAGCCCTCGCCCAGGATCACGTGGCCCATATGGCTGTGTTGCCATCAAACACACAAAGCACTTCTTGTGAGCGGTTACCATTTTCAAAATCGCATCAACACAGAGCTGCGAGCACAAACATGCATCGACCTACCCATCACACGCAGCGCAGACAAGCTCGCTGCACTTTGGATCGTCTGGGACAGGGTTCAGCTGCAACACACGACAAAGAATTATCAGTCCGCTCGCCATACAAGCATCTATCATTTTGAAGAAGCCATTCACACATACCTTGACTGCGCCTGGGAGCACGTCGTAGAACGCGGGCCAGCCGTACCCCGAGTCGAACTTCTTGTCGGACGTGTAGAGCGGCGCCTTGCAGCCCGCGCAGACGTACGTACCCTTTTCAAAGTGGTGGTCGTACTCGCCCGAGCCCGCGGGCTCCGTGTCTTTGAGACGCAGTACCTCGTACTGCAGCGGCGTGAGCTGCGCCTTCCACTGCGCGTCCGACAGGTTCACCTGCTGTTGTTGTTGCTGCTGAGCCATCTTTCGAGTGTGCGATTGAGGCGCAATTTGGCAAATGCCCAAGTGTGCTGAAGGAGGCTCGGCGTGGAACGATGTTTTGCCAAACAGGACGAGCGCTCTCTATTGCATTCGAGATGGATGATATGTCGCCTGACAAACGCATCAGCAGCTGCAACGTCGCGTCTCGCCAATCAGAGCAGGCGCCGCATCCACGGCGACGATCTTTCAGGCTTTTGACGGCGATACCGACTGAGTATGCGGTGGTGCTTACGGATCACGCGCTCTGCATGCGTGCACAAACACTCATCCTGAGCGACATCTTCAAGGATTGCGCTTCATAGAAGCAAAGGAGAGAGAAAGAGAGAGGGTCCAGGCTTGGAATTGCGCGCCAACTTGGTTCAACGCCTGCGCACAATGAAGCAAACAGGTATTTAATCTTTGCAATAAGCGGGCGAGAAGAGCAGTGGTGTGCCAATCGCTCTGGTGAGGCTGCGTCCCAGTAAGCGTCATGGAGAACAAGTGTCTGCCTACAATCGAGCTGGAGGTTTCGAATGCAGTCTCAATCACACAGCGTTTAAAAAGAAAATACAGCAAATTCATTACTCTTTCATTTTCACTCGGGCGTGTCGTGCGCGTATTCAGCAACTGCAGCAACCAAACACGCACACCCCAGCGGAAGATAAATGAGGAGAAAACGACAACAACAGAAGAAGCTTACTCCTTGTTGAGTGGAGCTTCGCCGGCGTGGAACACAAGCGACACGCTGTTCACGCAGTGGCGCTCGTCCGTCGGGGTCTTGAAGCCTTCGCCCTTGAAGACGTGGCCCATGTGGCTGCAGAAACAAACGACACAGACCACACAGCACACGAACGTTAGCCACATATGAACATAACGCGACCTGATGCGACCACAGTCAACAATCGAACGCACCCATCGCACGCAGCGCAGACAATCTCAGTGCGACGTCCATCTGGATCTGGGATCGCCTACATTATCGAAACCAGCAACAACACACACGCATCAGTAAAAGCTGACACACAAAAGCTCTGAATTTCATGGCGATCCAGCAATGCGCAGCTCAACCATCACATCAGTCTGCCTGCACGCTTGCCTCACCTTGATCGCGCCTGGGATGGCGTCGTAGAACGCCGGCCAGCCGCAGCCCGAGTCGAACTTGGTCTCGGACGTGTACAGCGGGGTCTTGCAGCCGGCGCACACGTACGTGCCTTCCTTGTAGTGCTTGTTGTACTCGCCCGTGCCGGCGCGCTCCGTGCCCTTGAGGCGCAGGATCTCGAACTGCACTGGCGTGAGGCGCTGCTTCCACTCGGCGTTCGAGAGGTCCACCTTGTCCGTCATCTTCGTGCTCGCGTGGCGTTTGGGTAGAGAAGCTGCGGGTGCGGGTGAAGCTGCTGGTGCTTGAGCTGCGAAGCGTGTTTTCGGCAAATGGCGACGAAGAGCTCCGTTCCGCAGCGTTCTCTGGAGCATGGTTCTCGAATCCAAAATGGGCAGTCACACGTTCACCCAGACCATGAACCCAAAAGGGTTGGAACCTGTCGCAACGTGTCTGATGGATAGGGCCAGGGTAATTCTTCGTGAAGTCGT
>JAADVK010000955.1:0-13999 GCA_023334975.1 Globisporangium sylvaticum | reverse complement strand
TGTTCGGAAGCGGAGCAGACACGATCGTCGCGATCGGGGATTGGAGCCAGAGGCAGCACCGCAGGTTCAACGAGCCCGTCAAGGGCAAGGGCTTCAGGACGATGTTTCGGAAGGCGGGCTACGACGTGTACCTGGTCGATGAGTTCCGCACCAGCTCCAGGTGCAGCGCGTGCGAACAGGGCGAGTGCAAGACGTTCCGGGAATGCAAGAACCCTCGACCGTACAGGAGCGGCAATATCCTTCGTCACGGGTTGGTCAGGTGTATGACTTGTTCCAGGCTGTGGAACCGAGATATGAGTGCCGCGTCGAACATCTGGAAGGTGGTGACGAGCGCGATCGGAGGCAATGGCCGCCCCGCGTACCTTCGAAGGGCCAGAGGCTCTCAGTGGTGCTACGTCGGCAGGGAAGTTCGGAACGAGATTCCCGGGTGTCCTTCGACGCTTCCACACAACCACGATTTACACGATGAGATGTGAGCTGTCTCTCATGTAAATCGAATGACCAAACCGTTTTCATTTCTCTTACTGAGCGATTTTTGTGTTGATTCATTCATTATTCGCACGCATTCTAATTTGACTTGATGGGATAAAGAAAAGCTGAAAATCGTCTCTCACGCATTTCCACTATACAACAAAAACATCTCCACAACTTTGCAACTTTGCGACTTTCTTTCTCTCTCTTTCCAACCTTCTTCCTGCTTGAGCACTTCAACAGAAAGCCGTCTCTTCACTCACACGTACGCGCTCACTCGCTGCGGCAGGTAGCCTGGTCCGTGGCGCAGCTTCAGGAGCGTCGTCTTGGTGCACGTCTTGAGGAAGCTCACCGTCTTCTTCACGCCCATGAGCGACGTGTTGCGGCCGTTGATCTCGACGATCACGTCGCCCACGCACACGTGCTTGAGCGCCTCGCAGCAGGGCTCTTGGCAGACATCCGTGACGAGCGGGTACACGCCCTTCGCGAATCGAACCTCTTTCAGCTGCAGCCCGATGCTTCGGCTCTCTTTCCACTTGACCAGGTACGTCTTGCTGTCGGGCGTCTCCAGCATGCTCGGCTTTGGCTTGGACCGTCCGCGCACCTGGACCGTCGTGTTCACTGCGTTCGGCGCAACAAGAGGAACCGTCAGCGCTTCTTCTTCTGTGAGCGCAGGCAATTTCACCACGGCGCGCGAGTTCTTGGCTTTGCGTTTGTACTTGGCCAGGTTCGCGTGGACAGTTGCTTTGTTCGTCTTGAATGGGGAAGATGACGATGAGGATGACGACGAGCTGCTCCTGATCTTCGGTACCTGGGGCATCATGTCGTTCCCGTCGATATCCGCAGTGATATCCTGGTCAATCGCGTCCAGCACATCCTGCTCGTCGTCGGAAAGGTCCGTTTTCCCACCAGCGATACCGTTGCTCTCTGCTTCCAGTTCGCTTTTCATGAAAGACTCATTGTCTTCTCCTTCGCCTTCTTCTTCTTCAGTGATACTTCGCGGCGGCTGGTCTTCCAGGTCTTCGACCATTACCTCCTCAGCTACCCCAGGCTGCATACCGAGGAGAGCTTCACCCTGGAAAGCAACGATCGCTGGCTCTGCATCCTCGACTGGACTCGCTTCCGGCACCGATGCTTCCACCACAATCCCCATCGCGTAATCCGCGACGACTCCCATTTCAACGCCAACAGCGACTTCTTCAGGTTCCGAAGCAGCAACAGGAGCAGCAGCAGCGACAACAGCAGGGACAGCAGCAACAACAGGGATCACTGTTCCCTGTGGTGACCGAACAGTCTCCTCAGAGTAAACAGGAGCCGCCACTACAACGCTTGGAGCGCTCTCGGCAGATAAGCGAGGCGCTTCGACTGATTCTGGTGCTGGTGCTGGAGCTTCTTGTGATGCTTCCTCCCAAAGCGATATTCTCTCGCCGCCGCTTGAACTGGTTCTGATCTTCTTCTTGGTAGCTGAGGCTCGAAGCTGACTTTCCGACGACGATCGGCCGAGACTGGACCCCGCTCTTGAGGACACCACTTCTTCAGATTTGTTCGCCACTGCCTTGGTCTCATTATCCAGATCGCTCAGTCTCTGGATCTCCGGTCGCTTTGGTGAAGGAGGAGGAGAGAACGTCGCGATACCATTCGACGCTGCGTACCCATTGGATGCTGGAAGTTGCTCCTCTCCTTCTTGCTGTTCTAGTAATGTACTTGTGTTGACGAAACTGGTTTCAGTACTGACACCCGCAGCAGGAGGGACTGGCGACGGAGCAGGACTTCGCTCTACCGTTGGTACATCTGGGGTGATTGTCATTGCTAGTGCAGCTTCTTTTGACACGGAACGAGGAGACGGCGCGGGACTTCGCTTCGACTGAGACTGGGAATGACTCGGACTCTCAGTTGCCGTTTGCCGAGTGGCGTTCTGTCGAGAAGATGGAACAGGAGGAGGTGGCTTTGCATGCAGAAGGTCGGATGACGAAATGCTTGAGCCATTTTCCGCCGACTCCCAGGAGACTGGGCTTGGACTCTTCTGCGAGTCAGAAGCACCACCACCAGACATGATCACAGCCGCATCGCGAGCGAGATTGAGAGGCGACGGTACATTATTTCTTCGCGCCACAACTGGGTCAGGAGCAGTGGAGCTTAATGACAAAGCCGGTGGTGAATCACGAGAGAGCGAGGGCGACGTTACAGCAGCAGTTGCAGGTGAAGAACTGATGTCAATGTCGAGCGAATGTCTGCTGAACGGGGTCTCTTTGCGGCTCTCTCGAGAATACACGGGACTATCAGGTGGTGTGCGGGCTCCGTTCGATACTGCTTGCTCGGACGGTGGTAGCTCCTCGTCTTCGACAATCGTTAGCTGGTGCGGAGGACCCGGCGAGCGATGCTTCGCTCCCATTTCTTCAGGCGAAGTGAGCGAGTCCACTGTCACTGACGCTTTCCTTCCTCGCGCTGGCGCATGAGCGGCTGCTGATGCGGGGGACCCGTCGACTTTCCGCTTGAAGACGAGTCGCACGGGTTTGTTCATCTGCTGCAGGCGCGCAAAGAACGCCTCGAACGAGTAGTCTCTCGACTGCACGTTGTTCGCCGAGACGAGCGTGTCATTCACCGCAACCATACGCTGCACGACCGAGTTGGCGTTCGGAGTGGACCGCGTCACGACGGGGAGATTCGTCACTCGGTCCTCACCAAAGAACAAGCCCAGCGACCCCGTCTCCCAGTACACTTCGTACTCGTAGTACTCGGAAGCAGACGCGTGCTGCGCATATTCGGCATAGACGTCGCGTGGTGAGACATCGTAGTGCTTGGTTTCTACATGCCCATTGTATTGTTGCTGCTGCTGCTGGTGATGCTGATCGACGCGATCGTGCTGGGTATAGCCATCACCACCTTTTATAAAAAACAACATGATCAGTTTCAAACGTCAATAAACTGTGAAGAACAGCGAATTTCCATCGCAGGCGTCAACAAAACATACATAACATACCTCTCGAGTATGGAGACGCGACTGGGGGCTGCAGCTTCACATGGGGGGTGTAATTAGGAGATGGGGCTTGCACAGGAGGCGCCGGTGGGTCATTCTGAGCAGTGATCACTGGCGCTGGTGCTGGAGTTGGATGACGGTCTTTCGCAGACACCGTGCGCCAAAATGCGCTCCGACCTGTTGATTTTGGCTGTGTGGATGACGACGACGACGGCTCGCCGCCCTGCGGCACCGAATTCGAGCGCAGCACTTTCGCCCCCGCGTTGGCGTCTGGGAACGAGCGGTCGCCCATGCCGATCGCCGAGCTCGAGCGGTGGTCCAGCGGGTTGTCTTCGCCGTCGGACGACGTGGTGCTGGACGCCGGGCGCTCAAAGCGCAGCAGCACGGGCTTCTTCATCGTCGCGAGGATCTTGAAAAACTCCGAGAACGAGTGGTCCTGCGAGCGCACCACGTTGACGTATTTGAGCACGTCGCCGGCGTGCACCAGCGGCGAAATGCACGACTCGGTCGCCTTGGACACGTACGGGATGCCGTCTTTCTCGGACTCGAGGAAGATCACGCCCAGCACGCCGCGCTCCCAGAGCACTTCGTACTCGTTCTCGCCCAGCTCCGGAAGCTTCTCGCGCACTTTATCTGCCCACGTCGGCCGTTTGAGGATGCCACCGCCGCCATTACTGTTACCACTTGAGCCACCACCGTTGCCGTATGTGTTCAGAATGCCACCACCACTGTTGGGCGGCGCTGCTGACTGCGCTGACTGAGCCGCTGCTGCTGTTGCTGCTGCTGCCGCTGACGACGATGACGAGCTGCCGAGCCCCGCTTTGGACGCCAAGTGGCTCAGCCCCGAGAAGTTCTTGCGCGAGATCTTCTTCATGAGATGATCGATCGCCTCCTATACACACGCGCGCGAAGTGATGGGATGCTTTGTTGTACCAGTCGGTCTCCGCTCGTACTGACTGACGCAAATAAGCACGCGCAAGACCGGTAGGTGATCAGCTGAGTGCGCACGCGCGCGCGATAGGCACTGTCGACGCTGGCGCTTGGTAGTGAAGAGAGCAACTACACACGCACACAGACGGCGCGCTTGGCTTCAGCTTCGGGGATTGGGAGATAAAGGAAGGGGGCGGCACTCACACACACGCACGCTCTCTCGTCTCTTTTCGCTTCTTGAAACCCTCGTGCTGACGCCACTTGCTATTGGCGCTAGCGTGCGATTGTGGAATTTTGTATGGGGAAAAGGGGGAGCGAAGCGACCACGAAAGAAACAAGGCAGGAGCTGTTGCGCCAAGCTGGCTATACGCATTTTATACATACGCATGTACTGTTTCTACTCGTTCATGTATAGCCGCATAGAATTGGAAACATATGCTTTTTTCGACACCAGCACGATACAAACACAAACATAACCGAAGCGGGCGGCCGATCCGGTGAGCGGTTTTGGAGAGCCACAGTACGCTAAAGCGCCTGCTGGCGAGAAAAACCAACGAGCACTCGTTCAAGAAAGCCTCGCAGCGCGAGCGCGAATATATGTGTGCAACCCTGCGCTCCTAAGCTCCTGTCAATGAGTGGCGAATGTGCTTCGTGTTTACAGTTGCCTACACGTTCAAAGTATACAACATATGTATAACTGGATAAGCAGCTTGGCACAATAGCCACTCTCAAGAAACAAAGAAAAAAGCCAGATGGAGACTTTTCCACCAATGAGAGCGCCGTATAAACATACCCCTACCCTATCAATCTACCTATACGATAAGAAACACAATAGCTACACCTCGTTTTTGCATTACAGCGAGCTTTCCCCACTACCACAAGCACAGCTTTTCGAGGGTTTAGTTGGGGAGGGCTGCGTGCAACAAGCTCGGTGTTCGCATTGCGATCGTAACAATATTTTGCTTCCCACATTGGCGGAGTCAGGGCTGTTTCTCTTCACAACGAGTAGGTTCGTCTTTGAATTTATAATATGAATTCTACGGTATTTATTGTGCTGAACTTTCGCCTTTCACAGCCAACGTGCCAAAGGAAACCTTTGCCAGTAAGTGCTACGCTACATTGGACGCAAACTCACCGAATCGCGCGATCCCCAGCCAGCCAGCGAGTATGTGTACCTGCAAAAACACCTAGCTGAACGCGTAGTTTCATTTGCTGCATCCGTCCACAGCGATAGAGCTTTCAATCCGCTCGTTTGACATCAGGGTCATTTTTGGGCACATCTGCAAAAAAGTCTCTGCCGCCATTTTCCTTTTACAAAGTTGATCGCGCGAACAAAACAGTAAGCGCACAACCGACAATGCAGCACCTTGCAGTGTTTGTGAGTATGTGCCAGTTCGAAAAGTAGAGCCCTCGAGAGGCGAAATATCGAATCAAACCGTGGAAGAACGCAGAGTGACCGAATGATGAAGGGCAAGCCGACCGTGTGAATAGGACTGACTTATGCGAGCGCATGTATGCATCACACCACTGGGAAGCGCGATGCCGGAAGCTTCCGAGCGCTGGTGACGCGAGGTGAGTGACACAGCGGATGACACGTGACGCCACTGCGCTCTTCGGTTTCTTCTTCTTCCGCCTGTGTGCACACGCCACCATCACAGTACGTGAGTCCACGACTGAAACGCGCACGACCGCATCGCCAGCCCCACTTCACAAGTCGAGCGCTGCCTGCCGCTTCTCTACAGCGACAACTTCGTTCGCGCGCGCGCATTTGTTTGTGTGTCCGCCGCGTAGAGGTCAGCGCGTAGAAGCTCTGCACACACACATATATATACACACAGCGCATGCATACGCTCGTTATCACCAGCGTCGTCGTCATCATGGTGTGCATGTTGAAGTGCAGAAGGGTTCATGACGATCATCGACAGCGTCTCTGCTCCATATCGCTGCTGCTATTTGCCATCGCGACAGCAGCACATGCGAACGCGCTCATGTTCAGAAACGCGATCGGCGATGGCGAAGAGCAGCTCGGCACAGTCACCACCTCATCATCAAGAGCAGCAGAGTCATCATCTCCATTCTTCACAGACACGCCGATCTCGTCGCGGTTCGAGCGCGTGCTCGTCGACGGTATCGAGGCTCCGCAACTCTCAATCCGCTCAGGCGTCGCTGCTGTCCCCCAGGAGATCCTCTCTCTGCTCACGATGCACCTGCTGCGCTGGGAGAGTCTCGACGGCAACCTGCAGCGCCTGCTGCTCTGGGACGCCGGGTACCTGCTCAGCAGCGACGGCGCGCTCGCCAAGGTGTACACGCAGTGCGGGCTCACGATGGACGACATTGCGCTGAGCAAGACTGAGTACGACCAGCTTGGGTGTCTCTCGACTTCCTGTCCAGCAAACAGTGAGAGCGAGGTGTACCGATCGATGGAGTGTCCAGACAGCATGCTCGCGCAGGTCGCCAAGTGCGCGACGCGAGACCAAGTGCAGGTGGTGTCTTCCGCGTCGTTCTGGGCTCAAGAGGCGAACAACACGGACATCCCGCAGCCGCTCATCTACCGCAACACGGCGCGCACGTACTCGATCCAGATGACGCAGAGCAGCGGCAGTAGCAGCAGTGCTCTTCAACCTGCCGCATCGAGCGGCCAGTGTCCGACGCGCCTGAACCTGATCATCCCCTGCACCACGTACGATGATAGTGAAGCAGACACAGATTCCAGGAAATGGTGCCCGCCAAAGTCCACGGGACGAATAGCTCCGCTGCTACGACAGATCGCAAACGAGCTCAACAGCAACAGCGACCAGGCAGGAAGCGGTGGTAGCGGTGTTGGCATCTGGATCGCGGTGGGTCTGGTCTGCTTCGTTGTTGTTGCTCTGTGTGTCGGCGCTCAGATTCGCGTGTGGAGAATGAAACAGAGCGCTGCAACGGCGCTCTCTGAGCAGAAACAGTCGGACTCCGTGGTGGTCGAGATCCCGCCGCGAGCGACGAGGACGACGGGTGACTACTTTGAAGCGGTGCGGTCGACCACCGAAGGCAGCAGCTCCACCGCGGCGAACGGGTTCCCCATGTTCACGCCTGTGCTGAGTCTTCCGACAGCGACGCTGCGCGCTCAGCAACAGCAGCAACAACAGCAGCGGTGGACCAACAACGACAACAACAACGGACTCGCCAAGTCCGCGTCGTACTCGGACATCATCTGCTCGTCCGAGGTCATGATGGAGTTCCAGTGCGACCCCGTGGTGATCGAGAAGCGCGTGCCGATGGTGGACCTGAAATTCGACATGCTGGTGTGCCAGGGTGCCTCGGGGGAGATCCACACGGGATCGTTCAATGGCAACCGCGTGGCGCTCAAGCAAGTGCTGCGCATCCGGATGAACGACCCGAAGGAGATCGAGAAGTTCGCGCGCGAGATCCAGCTCCATGCGACGTTGCAGCACCCGAACATCGTGCCGCTGCTCGGCGTGGCGTGGAACTCGTTCCAGAACCTCGTGATGGTCATGGAGTACAAATCCGGCGGGGATCTGCTGCGCGCGCTGCGACGCAACGGCAAACAGTGGTCGTGGACGAGCGAGAAGTTCCGCGTCGCGTTCGGAATCGTCAAGGCGATGGCGTACCTGCACGGCCTCCGCGAGCCGGCGATTCACTGCGACATTAAGTCGCGCAACATTCTCATCGACGACCAAACGTTCGAGCCGCTGCTGTGCGACTTTGGAGCTTCCTGCAGCGTCGGCAACCTGAGTGTGGACTTTGTGACGACGGACCCCGCGGGTACGATCCTCTGGAGCGCACCGGAGGTGATCAAGGCCCAGGATTACTCGGAGAAAGCCGACGTGTACTCGTTTGGGGTCGTGCTGACGGAGATCGATACGTGCAAACTGCCGTACAAGGAAGAAAAGGACTCGACGGGCAGACAGGTGCAGGCGATCCGCATCGCGCGCATGGTCGTGGACGACCAGATCAAGCCGGCGCTGACGCCCGAGTGTCCGGACTTCATCCGCAAGATCGCGCAGGCGTGTCTGCACCACGACCCGGACAAGCGGCCGAGCTCGCGAGAGCTGCTGCTCTACTTCACGGACCCGGGGCGGTACAGCTTCGAGTGGGACTGCAGCAACAACGGCGGCGATCTCGGCTCCAGCGCCGAGTGGGAAATGAAGCGCGGCTCGCTCTTCTGTCTGTAGAAAAGAGAGAAACACGGAAGTTGTTAGGTTGGTAGGAAAATGATGGACATTGTCATAGTAGTAAGACACAAACAAGTGTAAAGTATCTGTAAGAATGTGAACCATATAATGAAAGTCTAGTAAAATGCCATCAGAGAGGCAACTCTTTAAAAACAAAACAAAGGATAGCAGCGCTCGTGTTGATCGATCGCCCACTGAAAAGCAGTTTAGTTACAAATCTGAAAAGAACGTCTCGTTCGCCGTCGGCAGCACGCGTCGTCCGCTGGCCGCACCGCCTCCAGAGTAGTCGTCCGAGTCGCTGTCGTCGCTGCTGTCGGCGTCCTGCATCTCCGCGTCCTCCGTTGCTGCCGCTGGCTTCATCTCCAGCTCGTCCACCTCCTCGTCGTCATCCTCACCGTCGTCTTCGTCGAAGAGGTACCCGACGTCCCAAAAGTGCACCTTGTTCGTGTGCGAGACGCTGCCCAC
The DNA here is from genome assembly GCA_023334975.1 of Globisporangium sylvaticum. Classification (NCBI taxonomy): domain Eukaryota; phylum Oomycota; class Peronosporomycetes; order Pythiales; family Pythiaceae; genus Globisporangium; species Globisporangium sylvaticum. The sequence goes on along the minus strand of JAADVK010000955.1, from coordinate 4,984 downwards.
GAGCTTCTTGTCGTGCGAGAACTTGAGCACCTCGACCGGGAAGTCCTCGTGGTCGCCGATGAGCCCCAGCAGTTTGTTCGGATGCACCTGCACGACGCGGATGATGCCGTCGCTCGAGCCCGTGAGGATTGTGTCTTCGTCCACTTTCAGAACGCTCTCGACCGAGTCCGGGTGGCCCGGGAAGCGGTCCGACATGTCGCCCCACGTGCCCCAGCTGAAGATCACGAGCACGCCGTCCTGCGAGCCGCAGACGACCTTGCGGCCGTTCTTGATCACCGACACCGAGAGCAGCTCGTCGTCCAGCTCGTCGCTCTTGCCCACGAGCACGTTCTTGCGCAGGTCGTAGACCGAGAGGCGGCCGTCGCCACTCGTGGCCAAAAGGTGGTCTCGCGCCGGATTTGTTGCAAAGTCCGAGATGAAGTCCTGCAAAGGAAGAAAGCAGACCGGTCAGTAAGCCACATTCATAAATCGCTCATAAAGCAACAATACGAATAGACAGAATGAAGCGAGACGTACTGTGTGTTCCTTGAATTCGGCCAGGCACCGGTGCTGGCGCGTGTCCCAGATCTTCACGCAGCCCATGTCGTCGCCGCTCGAGAACACGTTCGGAGACAGCTCGTGCAGCTGGTTGACCGCATTGCTACAAACGTATCAAGCCGTGATGCATTCGAATAGATAGATACTCGAGGTGGTAAGTATCACACCATCAGGTTATGCCAGCTCATACGAGAAACAATATGAACTCACTCGTGTGCTCGCAGCTCGGCCCAGGTGACGTTGCCCAGAGTGTCGAACGCGCGGATGGATTTGTCAGCCGACGCGGTGTACAGAGCTATACAGCAGCACACGAAAGAAAATGATTAGCCACTCACGCATACATTAGCCACACTCGCCAATTGATTCGCACGGAAACACGTACTCTGGCCGTCTGGAGCGAAGAGAACGCCGCGCACAGCGTCGAGGTGGTGCTTCAGCTCCAGCACCTGTGTGTTCGCTTCCTCCGAGTACTTGTAGCTATAGGAAACACGAGCAATAACACCAGCGCCGCAGCTCGTTAGTCACTGTGCCGTACCGCCCAAGCCATTGCAGCGAAAGCGCAACGCCACGCTTCGCTTCATCTCTACAGAGCGCATTGCGAACCCATTTGACAAGCAATCATCGGCGCTACGTACACTTGGACGACTCCGGAGATGGTGCCGAGCGCGACGATGTCGGCCGCCGGGTGGAAGTCGATGTCGAACACGTCGCTGTTGCAGAAGATCTCGTCGGGCGAGTGGTCATCGAGCGCGGCGGCCATGGCGTCTTCTCTCTGCTGCTGCTGCGGATGGTGGCTGCGCTTGCTTGCGTCTATTGCTTTTGAACAGCGCTCTCGATCACCAGCTCACTTTTGACTGGCTCAAAAATTGGGTCGCGTTTTCTCTTAAAGACGATTAAAGTTGGCTGGAATGAAGCAGGACTTAAGAGATCAAGCCTTCTTCTAAAGCCGTGCATGCAGATATTATTTCCTCCGTTTGTCTGTTTGGATTTGTGTTCTGGATTTCCTAGATAACAATCTATTTTCACGTCCTGAATGTCCTTGCTATCTCGCTGCAGCGTGTTTGATGGGATGTGAACCGATTTTCTATGCGGTGCCATTCAGATTCGATTCCAAGCTGGCGTGATTCCCTGAATCACCCACGGGAGCGGGGGCGTTGGCATTTTGCTCCATTCCGTATCTCCGATCCATGGCAGCAACAAATTCTCACGACCGCTTGATGGAGAGTGTGTGTTGAGCTTTGGTCGAGGAATAATCTCGTATTATGCTCTAGCAACAAGTGGGCGATCATGACGGCACAAACCGTCGCCACTGCTTGACAACGCGCATTTCAGCTCTCGCCTCGCGAGTGTGCTCTCCGCCGCTTGGTTTTTTGTTTCAGAAGCATGCGAACGATATCCAGATGCCCCTTCTGCGTAGCAGCCTCAAGTGGCGTCGACCCGTCCTCATTTTTCATTTTTCAGATCCGCATTCGCGTGGTCCTTCAACAGCGCACGCACGACGTCCAGATGCCCATTGAGAGCAGCAGCGTAGAGTGGAGTAGCACCGTCGAGCATTGGCATATCGACTGACGCATGATGTTCAAGAAGCACTTGGACAACGTCTAAGTAGCCTCGGTGCGCAGCGTAATAGAGCGGAGTAGCCCCATCGTGCATTGCCATGTCGACCATTGCGTGATGTTCAAGCAGCAGCTGGACGACGTGGAGATGGCCTTGCTCTGCAGCGATTAACAGTGGGGTCGCCCGTCGTCCATCGCTAGGTTCACGGCAGCACAGTTCTCCAAGAGCACACGAACCACGTCCAGGTGCCCGTTGTTCGCGGCGATGTGGAGAGGAGTAGCTTCGTCTTCCATCGGCGTGTCTACGGAAGCGCCGTATTCCAAGAGCACGCGCACAGTCTCTAGATGTCCACTTGCCGCGGCGACGTAAAGCGCGGTTGTTCCGTCGTCTGCCGGCAAATTCGCATCCGCTTGATTCTCCAGCAGTAAGCGCACGACGGTGTGATGGCCACAGTCAGCGGCAGCGTATAGAGGGGTGCTCTCGTAGTAAGTTTCTCCGCAACCCACGGCGGCGTGATTCGCCAAGAGCACGCGCACGACATCAAGATGACCCGCACCTGAGGCTAACAAGAGTGGGGTCGCTCCACAGTCCAGTCGAAGGTCTACCATCGCGCCGTTGTGTAAAAGCAACCGAGCAATGTCCACGTTCCCATTCTTGGACGCAATCTGAAGAGGAGTATACCCATACCGTCCTGACGTATCCGCTGTCGCTTGATTCTCGAGCAGTACTTGGACAACGTCGAGACGACCGTATTCTGTAGCAACGATCAAGGGCGTCGCCTCACCCTCGATCGCTGCGTCTACTGGCGCTTCTTTCTGCAAAAGGAGGCATACGGTATCCACATGCCCGTTCTGAGCTGCAACATGCAAGCGCAACCCACCAACATCCACGGAAGCACCATGTTCGAGCAGTAACTGCACAACAGCGAGCTGCCCGGTTCCTGACGCAATCAGCAGCGGCGTGTCGCCGCCTTCACGTGAATTGAGAGCTTCTGCGCAGTCGCCCCCTAGTAGCACCAGCAGCGCGCGCGCGCTCTCGACATCCCCGCCGCGACAGGCCACGTGCAGCTCTTGCGGTTTGTCGGTAGCGACGATCGCCATTCCTCTCAAGCGATCAGATTTTCTTCTTGTGCGAGTGTGTGTGTGTGTTTTTAAAATGATGCAATTCCAGTTTTTCTCTTCGGAGGTGCTCGATTAGGTTGAATCTGTGACGTGTGAACTAGCGGACGGTACAGTGAGCAACGAAAGAAAGTGGCCAGACAGACAGATGGTTTGTGGAACGAACCACAAAATAAATCACCGAAATTGGTCAAAATCACTCACAACGAAGCAGCGAACGTGTGGTCAACAGGGATAGGATTGGTTGGGGTTTAAATATGAATATGCAGGATACACACAACACATGGACGTCTAAATGGCCAAGACAGCGCACTGTCTTCTGTCGCTCGTCACCTCATCTCTCTCTTCTCTCTCACTCGCCCGTCTTCATATTGCAGACAAGCAAGCAAGACAGAGAATGAATGAGAAGAACGAGCAACCAAATTGAGGGAACGCTCTCTCTCTCTCTCTCTCTCTCTTTCAGCGCCCCTCCTCTTCACTCACGTTCACAAGTAGTCCGAGAACACCAGGTGCTCCTCGACGTTCGCGATCACCACGCTGTTCTGCTGCGCCAGGTCGCGCGAGAGCGACGCGAACTTGGCCTTCAGCCGCTCCTTCGGCACCGCAAAGTCGCGTCGCGAGCGGCGGCGCTGGATCGCCGCGCGGTTCACTTCGACGATCGACTGCGTGCTGCTCGGGTACTGCTGGTGCGGCTGGTGCGGGGACTGCTGAGCGTTCTGTTGCTGCATCTGCGAGGCGTCCTTTGGCGGAGCATCGTCCGACACTAACAGCACATTGCCCGCGCGGCCGCCAAACAGCCAGTCCACATTCGGCGGCGGGATCTTGTCCAGCGACTTGCGGCCCAGCGCTTTCTCCTTGAGCAGGTCCATCACGACGTTCGCGTTGCCGTTGAACTCGCGCAGCAGCATCTCTGGCGCGGGGATGTACTTGGACTGCGTGTTGTTCGTGCGATTGCAGTGGCCACCACGACCGATCACTTTCACGAGCTTGTCCAGCTGCGCCATGCCGGCGTCCGCGAGATCCACGCGGTTCTTCACGCGGCGCTGCTGCTGGAAGCGCTCCTTCGCCGTGTACTTGACTGCGTTGACGTACTCTTCGTCGAAGAACCCAAAGAGGTCGGGCTGCTTGTGCTTGCTGGTGCACACCGACTCGACGTACTTGGCGGTCTGCTTTGTGCACGGGTTGAAGAAATGCGCCAGCTCAGAGTGCAGATCCAATTTGCTGTGGTCACCTGGCATCCGTGGCTGCAGGATGCCGCTGCCGTCGCGCTTCATCACCGCAGTGCTGGAGCCCAGCACGTTGGCGATCGCACTGTAGAAGCTGTCGTGCGGATGGCACTCGGCGCTCGTAGCTGCTGTTGTCGCCGACTTCTTTTGGATCGCGCGGCAGACGTTGCCCAGCACGTACTCTTCGCCAAACACGCTCGCCATCGACGTCTCCCACTGCAACTGCTGCAGCTTGGACACGTTGTAGCGGTCGAGCACCGTGCGGCAGTGCGCGAACCAGAAGTCGCGCGAGGGCGAGCCCACGTTGCGCGCCTCTTCGACCGCGCTGGGGGACCGGCGCGCGCTCTCCTGCTCGTCGCGCCACGAGTAGAAACTGCGCCACTTCTCGGACGAGAAGTCAAAGCTCTGCGCGAACGACGACACCTTGCGGAACGCGTAGCCGCTGATCGAGAGCTTGCCGGCGTAGAAGAGCTTGAGGATGTCCGAGCTCGACGCCTTGCCCGAGTAGATCCAGAGGAAGTCGTCCACCGAGATCGTCACCTCGCA
>JAADVK010000954.1:0-14007 GCA_023334975.1 Globisporangium sylvaticum | reverse complement strand
GCTCACGGTCGCCGACCTGGCGATCGCCGCGCTGCTGAACGGCCTCAAGAGCGGCCACATGGTCGGCGTGCCGGCGACGGTCGTGGACCCGTTCACCAACCTGCTCAAGATCCGCGAGCTCGTGCACGCCCACCCAAAGGTCGTCGAGTGGTACCAGACGCACGCAGAGCACTGAGCACTGATGAAGCTACGTGCAACTGCATTGTGGAGCCATGATTTATGTTCAAATTTGACGAAATATGCGAAAAATGCATATTTGCAGCCAGATTTCAGAGTAAATTTTGACAAAATATGAGAAAGTGGCTGCCTTTTTGAAGGGTGCCGCAGAAAATTGCAGACAGTCAGCCACGAAATCCAAGAAACGCGCTGGGTGAGCTGCGCTGTTTCGTTTGGCTTCTTCAAGCGCCAGTTTGCTCGTCACTTTTAAATCGACGAAGATCAACACAACTCCCCGCACAAGACACACACAAGACGAAGATGAGCGTCTACCCAGCGATCACGCTCAAGTACTTTTCCCACGGCGGGCTCGCGGAAGCCATTCGCCTGGCGTTCTTCATCGGCGAGGTGCCGTTCGTCGACGAGCGCTTGACAGAGGAGCAGTTCGCGGAGCTCAAGCCGTCGCTTCCGTATGGACAAGTGCCCGTGCTCGAAATCGACGAGGGCAAGGTGGTCGTCGCGCAATCCCAAGCGCTATTGCGCTACGCGGGGCGACTCGCCAAGCTCTTTCCCGTCAACAACCCGCTGGTTGCGCTGAAGATTGACGAGATCCTGAACGTGCTGGACGAGCTGCGCATTCAGATGGCTGGGTCGTTCACCGAAGAAGACGAAGCGAAGAAGAAAGAGATGCGCGAAGAGCTCGCGCACACTGTGATCCCGCACTACCTGGCGATGCTCGAGCCGCGCTTGGAGCAACTGAAGGCGTCGCCGGGCTACGAGAGCAAAACCAGGGTGTACATCCACGAGATCGTCGTGTACCTGCTCTTGAAGCAGTTCCGCATGGGTGTCGTGGACTACATCCCCGCAAACATCGCCGACCCGTTCCCGCTGTTCTGCGCGGTGTTTGACAAACTCTACGAGCACCCGAAAGTGAAAGAGTGGTACGCGCTAGCGCAAGGTCTTTCTCCAAAGCTGACCCTGACGTATGTGGATCAAGCTGGACGCGCGGAGCCGATCCGGTTGGCGTTCTTCATCGGTGGCGTCGAGTTTGAAGACGAGCGCATTTCGCGCGAAGAGTTTGACATCCGGAAAGGACTGTTGCCGTTCCACCAGCTCCCCGTTTTGCAGATCGACAGCGAATTCCTCGCGCAGACGTTCCCGATTCTTCGCTACGCTGGTACGCTTGCAGGAGGAGAGCTCTACCCTGCAAACGACCCGCTCCACGCTGTGCGCGTCGATGAGATCCTGAGCGCGCTCGACGAATTTGACAACTTGCACACGCAGCCGCTCATCTGCGAGACAGACCAAGCGAAGAAGGTCGAACTGTCCCGCAAGCTCACCGAGCAGTCGATCCCAGAGCTCTTGCATTTCCTGGACAAGCGGGTTGAAGTGTCAGGCGGACCATACGCGTGTGGAAACACTATTACGGTTGCCGATCTGGCGATCTTCTCGCTGGTCTCGCTCCTCAGCAGTCAGGCGAGTAGTGGCGAAATGCCAATTAGCGTCATCGACCCGTTCGACAGCCTAAAGCGCGTCTACAACCAAGTGATTAGCCACCCGAAAGTCGCCGAATGGTACAAAACGCACACCCGCTAAGCGTGATTCATGATGGATGCACCTCTCGTCCTTTGAGAGCTTGCAAAGGAAGTTGTAGTACCTGCAGACATCTTCTTTTACTCATATTGTTCCCCCGTAGTTCGTCAAATTTAAGCGTAATACACAAGCCACTTAGTAGCGTACCACAGTTTATCCCGCAGACTCATTTTCCTTGCGTCCAATCTCAGCAGTTTTGTGTTTATCGTTCCGCCGCTCTCGTTCTCTGGCAATTTGCTCCTGAACAAAAGCGCTGACTGACTCAGCAAACTGGTCGATCCGTTTCTCGTGCTCGTGGGTTTGCTTTGACATTTCTCGCTCGAGTTGAAGTATTTGGCTTTCCAGTGTTGCGATGGTTTCCGCCTTTTGCTTGAGCGCATCTTTCATTTCTTGACTGTGGACTTTCGCACTCTCGGTCATTTCCTAAAGCAAACGCAGGCAGTTAGCCGGTAACAATACGTTCTCCAGCTGAAACTATTAATCATCAATACAGTTGCCACTTGCTTGGATACGATCTTCGTACGTGTCTTTCATTCGCACCAGGCGAGTGTCTTGTTCTTCTAACCGCCGAGCATGGGCTTCGAGTTTCTCTTCGCACCTCGCTTTCTCCTTCGTCGCTGCTGCCCATAGATCTTGCTTTTCCTGGATCTGCTTGTACTGCTTTTCGAGCTCTTCGTGTAAGCCTCGCTGCGTTTCGTCGCTACTCTGCTGCAGAGAGATGTTTTCTTGGCGAAGGCGCATAATCGTCTCCATGTGCTTCTCCACCTCTCGCTCCAGGTGCAGACGTCCTTTCTTCACTTCTTCCACTTGAGCTTCGATCGATCCGACAGACCGCTGAATTCGCTCTTGAAGATCGAGCTCCCACTGCTTTTTCAGCTCCGTGATCTCTCTTTCGTGGCTGACCTTGGACTGGAGAACACTTGCCTGCAGAGTCTCGGTCTTCTCCTTGAACGCTGACGCGTTGCGCTGAGCCCCTTCAAGTTGGAGAGTGATGTGGCTGAACCGACTCGTGAGAGAGGCCACTTCGAGTTCGTACTGACGCTGCTGGGCTGCCATGCTGCTCTGGTGAGAAGAGATCAGCTCGTCCTCCTTCTTTTCAGAATCTTTCTGCACGTCGAGCAGCTGCTTCCGGAACTTGTCGACTTCGTCTTCTAACGCCCTGTACGATAGTAATAGAGTAAGGTTATTTACCAGGGAGCCACGGAGCAAATGTGATATCAATGAGGCAGCTTAGCGTCATTACCTGATGCTGAGATTGAGTTTGTGGATTTCGCTGTCTTGGCTGTACTTTTGGTCTTCCAGCTGCGCGATCTGTTTGTTCTTCTGCCCCATGCTCTTGCTCTGCAACGACTCCAAGTGGGTCATCTTCTCGCGCATGACGCTGAGATCTCGCTCCAGCGCTGTCCTCGCCGAGCGATACTCTTCAAACTCCATCTTGCGCTTGTTCTCCAGTTCGTCAAGCTGCATTTTGAGCTCGTGGGTGTCCCGCTTTGCGTCCACCTCACGCTGCTGAAACCGATTTCGCTCTTCTTTCAGCGCCTCTGCGTCTTTCCGAAGCATCTGGATGTGCATTTCGCTTTCCTCTATCTTCTCATTCTAATTCGCTCAATCATACGAGCGTAGTTAGTGACAACCAGGCGACATGTGGAGGTTGAGGCAAGCACGCACCAGTTTCTGAGCCTCTTTCCGTGCGACCATCAACTCAGACTCAAAAGTCTCTTTCTCCGCGAGAACCTGCAAAAGCCATTGATCATCAGCGTGCTTTTTTCCTCGACCTTGAGCTCATCTTTTGGTGCTTCCTGCGGAGTTTTAACTGGCGACGGTGGTGGTAGTGGTGGTGGTGGAGGCTGTTGTTCCTGGAAAACGCGATTCCGAGCCAAGAGCTTCTCGATCTCTTCAGCGTGCTTCAAGCTGCTGTTGTTTTCCATCAACTCCAACTTGACGAGCGTGTAGTTACTCTGCAGCGCCTCGCGAAACGCCAGTACGCCAGCGTTCCCGATGTCGTTCCACCGCAGATCCAATTGCTTCAGCGTGCGGTTCCTCGCGAGTGCTTTCGCAAGCGCCTTCGCCCCCTCCGGTCCGACGCTGTTGTTGCGCAGATCCAGCGCCATGAGTCGCGTGTCGACTTCAAGAGCAAGCGCGAGCGCCTCAACACCCTGGTCGAGCAACCCGACGTTGTTCCACTCGAGGCTGATCGACACGATGTTGTGCTGTGAACGCAGCAGATCCGCGAGCACTTTCGCCCCCATGGCTTCAAAGCGATTGCCGCGGAGGTCGAGCACAGTCGGGAACGGCGCATTGCGCACATGCTCGACGACCTCAGCGCACTTGTCGTCTCCGAAGTACGAGTTGCTGAAGTCGAGCACGTTCTCTCTTGCGGCGGCGCCTGCTGCTGGCCGAGGCTGCTGGGAGCCAAGGCTGCGGGGAGCCGAGAGCGAGGTGATGTGCATCAACGCTAGCATTTGCAGCACCAATAACGCCTGCAGTCTTCGTACCAAATGCGCTGGAGCTGGGATGCACATGGAGACGCGCACCGCCAGTCATTTTCGCTGTGATGTGGAAGAAGGGGTTGTTGATATGGCAGGGAAATCTTGAAGGGTTGCCAAGATTGTAGTGTGGCCCACTCCATATTTATGCCACTTCAACTTACCCGATATTGGCAAAAGAAGTGAAGGTCTCTTTACCCTTTTTTGGCGAAAATACCTTGTTGCAAAAACCAAGTGCATTTGGCGAAGCGCTGGTAATCCTGAAGGTGATCCATCCACCTGCTGCAATGCTCGCAAATGCTGGTGTGCGTGGTGGATGCTCACTCGACAATAACAATAGGCTCGAATGGATCTGGTCCATACAAACTGTTTGCTTCACTTTGTATCTGTTCACGCCTCAAACAACAGCAAGCGCAGCTGGATCTCCAGTCAAGATCTTCACTGAGATGCCTGCACTGCCCCACTGCATGCTAAAGTCAGTCGTAAATGGAGAGTTCACTGTGCGACACGAAAGATCGGTCGCTCGATCGCGTGAATTATAGTTGTTTTTTTCGTGAGTGGCACTCTGGAAAGGAGGCGCTGAGTGAGTTGGGCGGATCGCGTTTCTCTTTTTTGCGGTGAGCTGCCTCCAGATCTTTTTAAGCGTGTGTGGTGATATAACAGACATACAGACCAGCACGGGAAGCAATGGGAAGCGAGGGTAAAAGTGAGAGCTCCTCTCGTTAGCAATCGCGCCGACCGACTTGGAAAACGGAAAGCAAATGCAATCCTCTGTAAGGAGGGGGCAACTTTGGAAAATGGATGCGAACTGGATGACACTTGCTGTAAAGCCACGAGATGCCAGCGCGGTATGTAGCGGCGCGGATCTCGGTTTTGCGTGGCTCTTGGAGCTCTTGGAACTGGTTGGAAATCCCACGCCCACCCAAACAAAGCCAGAGTTTACCACCTGTCCCCTTTCAAAACCGATGCAACCTTCAGATCACAGAAAATACTCAGTGCCAAATTTATTCAACTTACAAAGGATTTTAGATCAGTCGTTGTGATAACAATTCTACTTTGATTGACCACATATTAAGAGAGTTTATTATTGCCAGGATTTTTCTGACTCTCCAGCTTTGGAACCTTCCGCAAACCATCCAGAGCGCCATCTGGCAACCGGGAGAGTCTGTGCCTCCGACTGCCCCATACACATTCCCACATAAACCGGCAATTGCAGCCACATCTCAAGCGTGTGTACGAAAAAAACTCATCTTGGTACCGCGCAGAGCCGGAAAGCCCTCGCGTCAACACCCATTTGGGAAAACCAGCCTGCCACATGACCAGATCCAGACAGAACACGCCGCATGGAACGCGCGGCACCGTCTGTCTCCAGACCCAGACAGCAAATGAACCGACTGAGCTGAGCTGAGCTGAGAGGATCGGAATTTCTCACGCGCTGCCGTCGCCGCCTCATTGCTGCATTTGCCTTTCCCTGTTCATTTGTGCGTGAGTTTGCTTTCACTACGCGACACTACAGATCCCAAGATCGATCCATCAATCAACATGGACATGATGAACATGACTTCGCTGTTGGCAGACGCAACGCGCGTGGCGCGCCTCGAGCGCAAGGCCAACGGCGCGCAGTGCGTCGACCTCATTGAATGCGGGAGCGCCAAGACGCTCTGTGTGGACAAGCACACCAAGATGACCACGGCGGACCCGCGGCTCGCGAACGCCGCACTCCGCGAGCTCGACATGCACCTGACGCTCCAGCAGCAGTACAAGACCGCGCAGCGCCAGCAGCCGAGACATATTGTCAAGCTGCACGGGTACCGACTGGACGGAGATCGTCTGCACCTGCTGCACGAGTACTGCGCGCGCGGCGATCTGCTCGCGGTCATGCGCCACGAAGTCCGCATGCAGAAAGCTGGGTTCCCAGTCGCATCTTCCGGTAAGCTGGGCACCGGCTCCGAGGACGGCGTGCGACGCATCTTCACGCAGACGCTGCAGGGTGTGGCGGCGCTGCACAGCGCGGGCATCGCGCACCTCGACCTGTCGCTCGAGAACGTGTTCCTGACCGACGACGACCAGGTGCGCGTGGGCGACCTGGGGCTCGCGGAGCGCTTCCAGCGCAACCGCATGGGCCAGATCGTGCGCCACTGTCCGCAAAGCATTGCAAAGGTGGCGTACGCCGCGCCAGAGATGCACGCGGCGTTCGCGGCGGGCATCCCGATCGACGTGTCCAAGGCGGACTCGTGGGCTCTCGGCGTGATCCTGTGGCAGCTCTGGACCAAGCAGCCACTCTTCCAGACGGCGACGCGCGACGACCCACTGTACCGCCTCATGGAGAAGATGGGAAGCCTGGAGGCGCTCAAGACTCAGCCGCAGCTCGCCTCTGCTCCGAGCGCGGTGCGGGATCTGGTGGCAAGACTGCTCGACATCAGCCCGCAGACCCGCCTCTCTGTCCACGAAGCCCTGCAGCACCCATGGTTGCTCCCCAGCACCACCGTCACGCCACAGACGTCCATAGCGCCAAAGCTCAAGCGCGTGACCTCGGGTCAGCCAACTGCTGGCGTCCAGCGACCTCCCAACACCGCTTCTGCTGTCATGAAGAAGGGAAAAGTGCGCAGCGGCTCGTGCGGCGGCGAGATCGCGCTCGAGAGGACGCGCGTGAGCATCCGCGGCTCCGTCATGGGCTGAGGTAGTGGATCACACGGAGCCATGTTAGCTCCATTATCTTATCAGCATGTGTGTATTGTGAGTGACTTCTCTTATTTAGCTTCGAGCTTCTTTCTCGGAGGCGAAGAGCCCTATTAACAAGATCAACCAACGTCCAAAAATAAATCCTATGTGTCGTGTGCGTGTGAAAACAAAAGTGGAAGTGAAACCAACCAGTCCAGCGGCTCTCGGCAATATGCCCATACAAGTCCATCAAGCTCGCTCTTTGCATGCGTATAATGCGCATATAGCCATTATACGTCGAGCGTTCTGGGAACAATGCGCCGCCACTTCCTCTTTCCCGAGGAAGAGGACGAGAATGGCGTGGGCGACGGCCAGACCAACCTGCTCAGGCTCTGGCTGGCTCGACGCGCGCAGATCCTGCACCACGAGCACGTCGCGCGGTTCATCGCGCTCTTCTGGGACCTCGCGAAGGCGAAGCAGGACGCGCGGCTCTCGGCGCCGCGCTACAACGAGTTCTTCGCGCGCGTGGCCAAGGCGCTGCTGCAGTCGCTCAACAATGATGGCGCGATCGCGATCGCGATCGCGCATCGAGACTGGCTGTACGACACAGAAGATTGTGGCAATGGAGCTGCTGGCGGTCAGGGGGGTGCGATGACGCTCGAGCTGTTCCGAGAAACCGTCATGCAGATCGCGGAGCTCGTGCTTCCTGTGGAGAGCGAGCATTCCATGTACGTGTCGTTCTTTCTCGAGCTGCGTGAATGTATCGCAATGGCGGACGGGCAGCTTCTTGGCGGCGATGGTAATGATGATGGCTCAGAAGGCAAAGATCCAGCTCATGGCGACGACGAGCCCGTCAACCTGACGCTCAAGGCGTCGCTCTCCACGCCGCAGCTCTGCGAGGCCGTGTCGTACACGCTCAAGCCGCTCAAGGATGTGACCAAGATCCGCGGCGCGTTCCTGCAGAAGATGCCGCCGGGCAACGAGCAGCTCAAGACGATCAGCCGGCTCGCGCCGCCCAACTCGCAGCAAATGTCGCTCAAGTAGCTGCTGTTATGCTACAACCCGCGCAAGTTCGTGGTCTCCCGCAAGTTCTCGGCGCTCTTTGCAGATTCAAACGGCAACAGCAGCAACAATATCAAAAACAATAGCGCATTTGATGAAGACGCGGAAGACCATGAGCTCTCCAACACCAGTATCAGCGCTGCCTGTAATGCGGCCCTGGCTGCCGCCTCCGCGCCTACGATCACCTCGCGCATCCTCAACAAGGAGAGCGAGAACGTCTGGGACGACGAGGTCGCCGCGATCCAGTCGCTCGAGCAGTTCCCGGCGCTCCGAGTCGCGGTCGTGGGGACGCCGCATTGCGGCAAGACGCGCGTGTCCAAGAGACTCGCGGACAAGTTGAAGTTGAAGCACTTCTCGGTTGGAAGCGCGATGGAGGAAGCGGTTCACAGAAAGCGCGGCGCGGCGCGAAGCTCGAGCTGCAGCGTTGGCCATGAAGGAAGCAGCAAGCGAAGAGCTCAATGGTTCAGGTTCAGCTGTAGACGAGCAAGCCAATGGATCATCTGAGCCAACCGACGAAGGGGATACCGCAACAGAGGAGACTCTGCATGAACCAAGTGCTGACTCATCAAAGACTGACGAGACCTCGTCACCGCCACCGTCACCACCTGAGCCGGTCCACGAAGAAGACCTGGTCTTCTCAGACGCAGACCTGGACGCGCTGTTGTCTGGGAACACGCTCTCGCGAGCGAAATGCCTCGAGATCTTCGCGTTTTACGTGAAGAAGTCGCTGCTGGAGGGCGTGGGTGTGGTGATGGACGACGTCCACCCCGAGGAGATTGAAGAAATGATTGGAACCGATTACTTGGTGGTCTTGTCTACTGCAAAGGACGATATCCATCAGCAAGTGCAGCAATTCTCGATCGCTCCGAGCATGAGATGCGTGTACTCGGCACGCGAGCGAGTGATTCTGAGCGGTGATGCTGCGAGTATCGAAGCCCAGGGCTTTGCAGACTTTGTGCGACCACCGCAAGAGGAAAATGAACCACCAAGTGGTGATGAAAATGGCTCGGAAACCAAGGCTAAAGCTGGTTCGGATGATCCTGCAGACCCAGATGCCGATGTGCTTGGAGAAGAACCAACTGGTGGCGATGATGCTGCTGACGACCCAGAAGGTGACGAACCAGAGAGCCCACCGCCAGAACCGACTCAAGCAGAGAGAAACCAGGTTGAGCCACCCGATGAGCCCACGTTGCCCGTGCGCTCGCTGTTCATGGAGAGCTTTCGAGACCGGTACAGAGACCACACGAGTCGCGTCGAAGAGCGCATCGCGGCACTCGCAGCAGCGTCGATCAACAACCCCAAGCAGCGGTGCCACGTCATCCACGTCCTGGCGTCGCAGTCGCTGTGTGGGATCCTGGACCACTGCGTTCGAGCCATCACCGGTGTGAGTTTGTCTTTGTGTGGGGGTTGCTTTGCTTCGATATTGGGTGCAGAGGATCTCACTAACTCAAGAGCTCGTTTCTCTTTGTGTAGAACTCGTTGGGGATCTCACGAACCAATGTCTCAAGGCGAGTGGTCCCCATCACTCTCCCTGAAGAGATCTCTTCGAGTGGTCGAGCGGATCAGATCCGTTGGCTGCTGCATGGCGGCTGGAGCGAGTTGCCAATAGAAGGACAGTGGTCGCTGCTACCATCAGCAAGAAATGGTAAACGACGACTCTCAAAATGGAAAGAGTTCTGTCCCGTGTCCTCAAGTGCTGAAAATGGACTCGTGCGCGGAGACCCTGCGCTCGCAGTGTGTTTCTCAGGACGCATCTACTTGACAGCGACGCCAGAGGCCCGAGACGCTTTCTGTGCGCACCCGCTGCAGTACCTCCGCAAGGCTCCGCAGACAAAGCTTTTCAATCAGATTTGGCTCGTGAGCAGCGACAGCTCAACATTGTCTAAAAATGGCGAAGGAGGATCCCAGAGCCCGCTGGCTACGATTGCAAGTGCGTTGGGATTACTCGCTTTCGATGCGATCGAGGTGCTCGCCAAGCACACACCCATGTCCGTACAAATGGAGCTGATGGAGGGCAAAAGACTCCCAGGAGCGCACGCAGCTGAGCTTGGTGCAGGTGCCATTCTCCATAGTACTTCATCATCACGGATTCTCAGCAATCTCCCATTCACAAGTGAGACTATCACAGCACTGAAAGAGCGCGAGTGTCTCCCTGAGATGGTCATCCTGCTGGACCCGACCCAAGAGCTACTGGATAAGCAGTCCAAGAGCTACCAAACAACTGGTGGCGGCGGGGTTGTGAACCTGAAGCACCAGCAATTCCAGGCTTCTTTTGGTGCAGCGAGCGATATGATCAAATAGATGGGCGTGACTGTCAAGACAAGCGCGCTGTATGAGGACGTTGAGGATACGTTGGCTGCGTTGCGACGACAACTGGACCCGCTCGCGCCTCGCATTGACCGCGTGGAAGACGGATACATCACCACAGAAGACATGGAGAGAGCATTCGCCTTACCGACTACCAGCGAAGGCGAAGGCGAAGGCGAAGACATCACCAAATCCACCACCCCAACTGCTGAAAAGGGCGAGACGAACCAGTTTTGTCCCGTTTCCTGGTTTGAAAAGCGGATCCTCGTTCCTGGACTGCCCGAGTTTGTCGCCGCCTTCAATTTCAAGTTTTACAGTTTTGCTGGGAAGCGCGAGCAGAACGCGTTCGAGCGGAACCCTATCAAGTATCTTCCAACTTCCTACAATGCGACGGCTCCTTTGGTATCGACGATTGTGCTCTTGGGTGTGCGTGGAACTGGGGTAGCACAGCTTTCAAAAGGCGTCGAGGCTCTTGTCAACAACAGCAACACTGTTGGCAAAGGCGGGTATTCGGTTGTGGATCTGGATCTGGAGCGTACAAACCAGCAACTGGAGAAGCGCCTGCGAACCGAGTCCCTTAAAAGTGAGGAAACCCAGCGCTCTCCGCTTGATCTGTACGTCGAAGAGCTCAAGAACGAGCTTCAGACGGTGGTGGAGAAATCTCAAGGGGTCAACACTCACAACGTTGGGGAGACGTCAAGTCGCGCTTGCGTAGCGCTTGGAGGACTTGGTGCTGAGGATTCTCGATTGCCGTCATTAGAGCTGCTTCAGATCTGCTTCCAGCAAGATTTGTTCCCGGTTCTCGTCGTTCCTGCGAGTTTGACGGACGAACAAGTCGTGCAGACTCAGCTCAAGCTCTGGAACTCTGGAAAGCGAACCTGCCTGAACGAAGGAAGAAGCTCAAAGCGTTTCGTCCAGTATCTGAAGACGATAGTGAAATAGTTGAGAGAGATGACGGTGAACCCGAGTTCAACTTTGAAGAAGCCGAAGCAGAAGAGACCCAGCGCCTCCAGGAGCAGTTCCAGGCGGATCAGGGAGCGCTCACAGCCGCTTTAGACGCCTTCCGAGCACGCGGTATCACCATCGCGCCAGCATCAACAGGAGGCATCGACGTCTCGGGGTCTTTTCGACAAAGTGTGAGCAAGATCTCGGCCGAGATCGACGCATTGATGAAGCGCAAGGACTCGCTCTTTGAACACTGCGAGGTTATCGAGCGAGACGCTTTCGCGCGTGGTCTTGAAACTGGAGAGCTGGACGTAGGCAAGCACGGCACGGTTTGCCCCGTGGCTGGTATCGCAAACGCCACCACCAATTTCGAACACGGAGCCGTGTAATATCGAGGACGAATGTACTTCCCACGAGGCAAAGTCGCACTCACAGAATTCGTATGCAACCCTGCCAAATACCTTAGCCACAACGTGTCCTCCGTAGCTCCTGGTTACCAGCCGACTTGCTGTGTCACAGGAGCGCCACTTGTGGGAAAAACCAGATTCGCCAAAGAACTTGCGTCGAAATACAGACTCGTGTACGTCTCACCGCACGCTGCGATCGACTGGGTGCTGCGATGCCATGGGGCGACATCGCTCAGCAAGCGCCTCCGCGTATCCCAAGCGGCAGGCGCGGTCCCAGACGCGAAAACGGTCGATGAGGCCATTTTGGCGCGTTTGCAGTCCTCGGAATGCCAGCTAAATGGGTGCTCGACGATTTCTTGCAAACACCAGAGGATCTCCAGCGGTTCAAGGAGAACAATACGGCGATGGCGGCGATCGATCCGGGGCTGTTGTTCATTCTCGATGGCAATTTCCAGACCATTTGGAAGCGCAAGAAGAAGCAACTGACCAAGCCTGATAGCAAAAGCAGTCCTGGGGGCGTAAAGGGGGAAACAGATGACCCAGAAGCCCAGCAGATCGAGCGCGTGGAGCTCAATGCGGCTCGGGATCTGCTCATGCAGCAGTTCTCCGTCTGGCAGCGGCGACGGCTGGACCTGCTAACTCTCTGGAGCGCTCAGTACGGAAATTTCCACGTGCAGCAGATCAACGCGACGCAGACCTCGCTCTGGAACGCGCTCGCTCATGCGCAAGAGCGTCTCGATGCGCACATTGTCAGCATGCGCGCGTACCGGAAAGAGCTCGTCGCGAGTCGACCCGCACGACTCGATGGCGTCGTGCAGCGTATTAATACTCTCAAGGCTCAGAGCCACCCAGTGTTTCAGAGTTTCTGTCCCGTGGAGCTGAGCTCTTCGCGGTATTTCAGCTCATGGGCTACCGATCGCCAGCACTGCGTCCAGTTTGAAGATCGATGCTACTGGATGGCGAATGCTCTCAATACGCAGCAGTTTATGGAGAATCCCATAGATTTTATTGACTCGGACCAGGAAGAAGAGGCTCGCACTTTGATCCAGAAAGCGCCACTCGACGCCTCGCTGCTGAGTCTGATCTCCGTCGCGGACTGCGAGTTCCCGGAGCTCAAAGGGTACTGCCCCGTGACGTTCAAGCTGGGAGCCGGCGCGAAGGACTGGACCGCGATCGTCAAAGGACAGGTGTTTTACCGGTCGTCGTACCTGCACAAGGTCTACTTCTTCGCCTCGGAGGAGATGCGCCGCAAGTTCCTCGCGCAGCCAGCGCTCTACACGAGCCAAAAGCTCCCGGTCAAGCTCCTGCTGCAGCTGTCGACTGCGCTCGCGAAGAACTTTCCCGGGAAGCTCGAGCAAGAGCTCTCGGCCGTGCTGAACGAGTCGCTGCTCGTGCTCGGCAGCGAGCGTCCAAAGTTCCTGCAGGCGAGTGCGGGGGCCTCTGCGCACTTCTACCTGGCGCTGATCCTGAAATCGCGCGCGAAACCGCTCCCGGAGCACGTCCGAAGCAGCTTCCAGACCAAGAAAAGCGCGTTCGAGCTCGACTGTCGACTCAGCGAGATGCTCAAGGCTGCGATGACGCCCAGCAACGCGTCGTGCGGAACCGCGGTGAAGGGCGTCCGGGTTGTGCGGGGCTCGAGCGCTTCAGGTATTAGCAGTAGCAGTAGCAGTAATAGCTTTACTGCTGGTCAGGACTTGGACGTCCAGGAGCTCTGTCGACGGTTCGACGCGATCACGGGCAGCTCTGGCGCGAATCCGAGCATCAATCCAGCGACAGTCAGGTCCACGTTCCTGGAGTACGCAACATTGTGAGGGCAAACGCGAATGGGAACAGTGTATTATCTCAACTCTGTTGCCCCCTTCCTTCCCTGCAAGACGAAAAGGACTTTGTGCTCTGGAGTGCTCTCGAGTGTTGGCACTTTTCAAGTCATCATCGCCAAGCCAAGAATCAAATGTTGACAAACTTCATTCACACAAAAAAAGCTCAAATTGTCCGGAAACGCAAAATGTGGTCACTGTGTGGAAAATCATATTTAAACTGTCTACTTTATGGATGTTTATAATGTACCGTAAAATAACTTCTTGGTGTGCCACACCATCGACCATTGTGCCCGTAAAAGCGGTACAAGCCACAATGAGAGACGGTTTTTTGCGGTCCTGTTCTTCTGTTGAAGCATTTCTCCCATTGCGAGCAGGGAAGCAACAAGAAAGAGAGAGAGAGAGAGCAGAACCACGACAGCAGCAGCAGCGAGCATGTCGTCCGAGGCCAAGGCCGCCGAGTACATGGCGCAGGGCCAGAAGACGCTCACGAAGACCTCGTTCTTCTCGTTCGGCGGAGGCTCGCAGAAGTTCGAGGACGCGAGCGACCTCTTCGAGAAAGCGGGCAACCAG
>JAADVK010000953.1:0-14023 GCA_023334975.1 Globisporangium sylvaticum | reverse complement strand
TCTTCGTCGACCAAGGTCGGAGGAATGCTGAGATCCTCTGATCCATCTCCGGTAAGACGAACGATCGCTCGCGTGTCTGCGCTTCCGCCATTGCTGACAGTCGGGTCGTACGAGATGAACACGTCGCCTGAACCGTCGATGTTGAGCGCCTGCAGTGTTTCGCTGGGGTCGCCTGACGTGCTGCGGATCGTCCAGGTCTTGGTGTCGGTGGGGTCTTGAGGTGCGTCGACCGGAGCTTCGAGCAGGACGAGCGTCGCGTCAGTCTCTTGAGGCAGAAGCAGCAGCAGTGCTATTAGGCAGAAGAGCAGCGCGATGGAGAAAGTGCCAGTCGTGCGGCGATCACGAGAGCGACGAGGTTGTGGACGCATGGCCGACGGGCTCCGAAGCTCAAGGCGACGGCGTTGTGAAGCTTTGGAGCTCTTCAGTTGCAAGTCGAGCACTGACTGACTGGGAGAGGTGAGACCTGAGATCCAGTGACACGCAAACCTTTCAGCAAGGTATTTAATTCGCGAACCTGTATATAGTAAGTTAGAGACAGATGTAAAGCTAAATTCAACTAAACAAATTGCTAAAGAACCCTATTTAACATCTCAAAGCATTAAATACTCGTTTAAAAGGGATCGCGTCATCGTGTTTTGGAAACTGTCACGCAATGTTACCAGCATTCCGGATGTCAAATTGTGTGTGTTTTAAATGTTACAGCATTCTAATACAGTAGGCTGCAACCCACTTTTGTCAGCAGCAAAACCCCAGGACAACCACACCACCTACCTTCCTCATCACTCGGGTGACGTTGCTGCGAATCGCTCGAGAGGAATTCAAAGTCGTCGTCTCCACGATCAGATAAGACGAGGCTGCCTCGCACTCTTTCGTCTACCGCGAGTGTACGATCAGCGCGAGCGAATACCGAGTGACTCTGAGGGTCACATCAGAGTCCGCACTTAACCATCATTTCCGGTTTGAATACCTGAGTTCACCTGCCGCCACCACCGCCATCTACGTACCGAACAGTGACTGTCGATCTTTTCGACAGCTGATGCACAGATACTTTTGCGTTCATTGTGCTTTGACGTGACAAAGTGGGGTCCTCCCGACGACGCATTTCAACGAACTATCTCAGTAGAAGCTGCGAACATCGCAAAACTTACGAGAATCTCTCGACTATAATATGATACAAGTAGGCGCCAGTCGATAAAAGCAAAACTCGACGTTCGCATATTCAGACGCCAAAGACACCTCAGATGCTATACTAATACAGTTGAGCGTAATTAGGAATGTGTAGGGCATGCAAACCTTCGTGCTGAAACATCGATCGAGAGAGCGGCAGATGACGCCATTCTGTCTGCAAGGGGGGAAATCTCTATCGTTTCTGGGTGCAAGTTGTGGATTTTCTCTCTTGTGTCCACTCTCTGTTGACAGAAACCAACCAAAAGTCGCAAATCAGCAAAGTGACCACCTCACACACATTCTCGACTGGGAATGATGGTGCAACTCAACTTGGAATCATACCCACCAAACGATCTTCACCGCCAAAAGATCCATTGAGCTCGCGTTCCTCCTCAACGCCGACTCGTGACTCCTCATTAACGAATTCGCTTCCAGCTCCGCAAACCCAAGTGTTTGCTGCTTGCTTCTGAAGTCCAGCAAGCGTGTGTGCAATGGCGTCGTTCCGTGTTACCTCGAGTGAGCCAGCTCCTCACCTCGGTGACGACGATGAGGTGCTCGCGCTTCAGCATTTGCAACACCAAGAAGGCATGCTGCACAAAGTGTGGACGGTGCGCAGTGACAAGAAGGTCGAGACGCTCAACTTGAACCTCCCGGGCGTCGTGTTCGTCGACTACGATGCAAAATTGAGCCAATCAACTGCATCAGAGCTACCTCCGACCACTGCTGATCCTGACTCCAAAGCAAGCCATGGTGAAGAAGCTCAAGCTCAAGATGCCAATTGCAGAGTCGTTGCGAGGATCGTCGCCACCAGCGATTCAGTCGGCTTGCTTGAAGGTCTCGAACTGGTTCCCCTCGATGACGACGACGGCTTCCGGTTTCGCGTGAAGAACGAAGACGCGGAGCTGAAAGGCTCGATCCTGACCCAGGTCCTCGTGAGTGACAAGAACCAACTGCGGGAGTTCTCTGGCAGGACTGCAGAGTATGTGCTGGGTGGCGCCGTCCTTGTTCGAGATGACCCCACAGCGGCTGTCGAGGTATCAGTGTTCAACTCTGCGAGTCTGTACCTGTCGTCGAAGGAAGGGTTCTCGCTGCGGTCGTTCGATGCGACGGTCGAAGGCACTGGCATCTGCCAGCTCCAGGTGCCGTCGATCCACGTTCAAGAAAAGCTATCGCTCTGGGTGTTGGGTCTGTGCACGTTGGCGATCGCTGCAGACTCCATCTCTGCCAAGGAGATCAGTTCCATGGCGATGATGAAGTATGGTGACATCGTCGTGCACTCTCCCGACTTGAAAGTGAAGAACATCAACTCACTGATCGGCTATCGTGGACGCATCAACTTTGTCGGCGATGGAGAGGTCAAGAAGCACCAAGCACTCATATATGTCGGCGGCGAGCTCAACGCGGGTGGCATCGTGTCAGAGAAGACCGAAGTCGTCGTTTGCTGGTCCGGACGCGCAGTCGTGTCAGCGCGCAAGGAGCTCCACGCATTCAACCCCTTGTTTGGGACTGTCGAGTACACGAACGCGAAGCCTGAGGTCATGACTGACAGCAGCTGGCTCTGGTGGAAGAAGGAGTCGACACCCAGCAACATCACGACGCCAGCAGAAACCAAGCCTTACGAGTTTCGTGAGCCTCCTCTGCGCCAGCCAGTGGCGATCCACTACCGCGTGAAAGGGTCCAAGCGAGGCGAGCCGCAACTTGTGAAGCCGGATGCGACGACGTGGGCGTCTCGCTACTCCAAGCTGGGGCTTCTGACTGGAGTTGTCGCGGTTGGAGCGATCGTTGTGATCGTCTCGAGACGAAAGGGTTCCCGTCTGATCTAACAACCCTCTAAAAGACATGCGCTTGACCGAAGAAAGTTGATTGCAACCCCGTTTTGCCAACGAGCAGAACTCTCTACGGAGGCCAGGACAACCGTGGCGCGAATCGTTCAGAATGCATGATCACGTCGGCTGTTTGCCAATCAGATACTTGGTACGTAATAAAAGCCGCTTCGCATCCGTTCGGTCGCGGAAATTGCAAGTTGTGTCGGGTCATCTCCGTCAGTTGCTTATCTCACATTCCTCATGGCCATCTCGTCCGGTTGTTACCCACCTGCATCCATTCACATTGGTCGAAGTCCAACCCCTAAGCATTGTTGTCCACTTTGACAACGAGTGGCGAGCACCACTTTTACACCGAAACTCCATACTTCGCGGTGCTTTGAAATGACTCAATCGACTCCTCCTGGTGAACCCATGGCTGCAGCTCTACAGGAGCCACGCGCATGGCATGCAGAACACTTGAGAGAGCTTGACAAAGCATGATCTTCAGTCCTTAGACACTCCTTTTCTCCGCGTCACATCACGTGGACGTACCTGAGTCCTGCCTGGCTGTTGCTCTCTCCTGCGACAGGCGAGATACACTTCCTAGTTTCCAGTTAGCCCCATGAATGCAGTACAGATGGTCCTGTACTGAGCACCCGATGGGTTTACCTACAGGTGGGAGGAATAAGCATAGGTTCAGCCAAGTGCGTTCTCTACACCACCTCCCAGGATTGATGGTGCAACTCAGATGGATACCCACCAACAGATCCACTGAACTCCCCTCCCCTTCACGAGCCCAATGACTTCTTTACAGTTAGTTCATTCGCAGATTCCCACCCAACCTCGCAAGTCATTTGCAACTCCAAGACGCCGCTCCAAACCTCCAAGTTGACCGTGCAATGGCGTCGTCCCACGTCACCTCCGGTGAAGCCTCTCCTCTAGCAGAAGGAGAACATGACCAGCTACTCGCCCTTCAGCCCTTGCAGCACCAAGAGGGTCTGTTTCACAAAGTGCGGACCATTTCCAGCGAAAGAAAGATCGAGACCCTCTGTTTGAACCTCCCGGGTGTCGTGTTTATCGCCCACGACGCGACTCTGGACTCGCCCTCTACATCAACTCTACCTCCAAGCACCGACGATCCTGAATCGGAAGCAAGCATTGAAGGGGAAGCTCAAACTGTTGACAGCAGAGTCGTTGCGAAGATCGTGGTCACCAGTGATTCAATCGAGCTGCTTGAAAGTCTGGAGATGCCCCCCTGGACTACGACGATGGCATTGAGCAAGGCTTCCGGTTTCGCGTGAAGAACGAAGACGCGGAGTTGAAAGGCTCGATCCTGACCCAGGTCCTCGTGAGTGACAAGAACCAACTGCGGGAGTTCTCTGGCAGGACTGCAGAGTATGTGCTGGGTGGTGCCGTCCTTGTTCGAGATGACCCCACAGCGGCTGTCGAGGTATCAGTGTTCAACTCTGCGAGTCTGTACCTGTCGTCGAAGGAAGGGTTCTCGCTGCGGTCGTTCGATGCGACGGTCGATGGCACCGGCATCTACCAGCTCCAGGTGCCGTCGATCCACGTTCAAGAACACTTATCGGTCGCGGCAATGGGGCTTGGCACCATGGCGCTTTCTGCCAACACGATCGCTGCCGACGTCGTTATCCCTATGACCTTGGGGAAGAATGGCGACGTGTTCGTGCACCCATCCAACTTGAGAGCGAACACCATGTACTCGACGGTCGGTTATCGTGGAAGGATCACCTTCGCTGGCGGTGGGGAGGTCGCGAAGCAAAGGGCTGTGATATTAGCTAGCGGCGAGATCAACACTGGCAACATCGAGTCCGAAAAGACCGAGGTCTTCATCAACTGGTCTGGCCGCGCAGTCGTGTCGGCGCTCAAGGAGCTGGACGCTACGAGTCTCTTCTTCGGAAGCGTCGAGTACACGAAAGCGGAGCCAGACGGCATCACCGAGAGAAGCTGGCTTTGGTGGACGAAAGACAAGGGGCCGTTAGAGATCGTGGCGCCAGCAGCAATCGACTCTATATCGAATGCTTCCAGATCTTACGAGTTCCGTGCACCTCCGTTGCGTCAACCAGTGCCGATCCACTACCACGTGAAAAGATCCAGGCGAGGCGAGCCAGTATTAGTGAAACCCACAGCGTCTCGGCACTCAAAGATGGGACTCCTGACGGGGCTTGTCGCGGTTGGTACGATTATCCCCATCGCCTCGAGAAGAAAGGCAGCCCAGCCCGTCTCGCCAAACCCCAAGTGAATGAGCGCGCGTTCGTGCTACCGGAGACTGTGGGGCAATAAAAGCCGTACAGACAGGAAGGTGCGTTGCTCGGACTGATTAGATATTGCCGAAGGATAGCGAAAACAACCAACTACAGCATTGCCATCCTAAATATCCGCAGAAACCTCACCAGCGTTTCCGAGCTTTACCATTGAGACAAACTTTGGGTTAGAGGATCTCGTGGTCATCGGAGGTGCAGTCATCAGGCGCCTTGCAGGGTTTCAGTTAGGGCCTCTTTCTGGTGCATTTCGAGCTAGACGCAGACGTTCGTGGGCGTGGCGATCGCGTGGAATTGATACCAGAGTCACTAGCGGTGGCACCACGAGGTCAAATGGACACACAGTTCCACCAACCTCAGTGAAAAACGTCGTGCCATTACACTTTATTGCGATGCCTACGGTACGGGGATAGTTTTACCCAATTGTCAATTTTTACATTTTTCTGCTCTGTCATTGGCTGAATATGTTACCACCAAAGAAACAAACATTCTCAGCACCAGGAATGGTGGTGCACTTGAAAGTGACGCAAAAAATCCATCACATCGGCTGCGTTGATGTTGTCCTCCCCAGCAGCTCATTCTACAACCTGCCTCCCTCCCGCCACACACCCGAGCTTTCGAACCCCGTCGCTACTCCAGACCTCCCCCCCTCCCTCCCTCCTTGGTAACAGCAGTGCCCATGGTGTCCTTCCACGTCGTCTCCAGCGAACCCGCGCTTCTGAGCGAGGGCGTCGCGAATCACCCGGAGGACGGCAATCTCTTCAAGATCTGGACCGTGTCCAGCGCCAAGCAGGTGAAAGCGCTCAACCTGAACCTCCCTGGCGTCGTGTTCATCGACTACGACGCAAAACTGGGGTTATCAAGTGTACCAGCGCCACCAGCAGCCTCTGGTACCACCACCAGTGAGTCTGACACCATCCAACAAGGAGAAGCTCAGGGCAGAGCCGTCGCAGAGGTCATCGTCGTGAGTGACTCGCTTGAGCTGCTTGAGAGCTTGGAGCTCGTTCCGCTGGACGACGGCAAAGAAGACCAGGGCTTCAAGTTCCGCGTGAAGAACCAGGACGCCGAGCTGAAAGGCTCGCTCATCACCAACGTGTACGTGAGTGACAAGCACGCTTTGACAGACTTGACTTGCAACTCGGCCGAGTTCGTTCTCGACAGCGCCGTGCTGGTTCGAGACGACCCGAAAGCCGACGTCCAACTGCAAGTGCACAACTCTGCGAGTCTGTACCTGTCGTCGAACCAAGGGCTCTCACTGGGATCTCTCACTGCGTTGGTGCATGGGAGTGGAAGGTGCCAGCTCCTGGTTCCAAGTATCAACCTCCAGAACATGCTAGTGCTAATTGTCTATGGTCCCAGCATCATGGCGTTCTTGAGCCCCGCAATCTCGGCCAGCAGCATCGTTTCCGCGGTCATAAAGGATGGAGATGTCGGTGTGTACACGGAGACCCTGAAGGCGGACGACATGTTCTCTGTGGTCGGGCTCTCTGGAGCCATCAACTTTACTGGCAATGCAGTCGTACTGCGTCAGACGGCTGGGGTCGGAATCAATGGCGTGGTCAACACGGGCCGCATTATGTCAGGAACAACAACCGCGTACTTTGGCTGGTCGGGTCGCGCGCTAGTCCAAGCTGTTCACGAGCTGGATGTGAAGAGCCTCTTCTACGGCGGTGTGGAGTACGCGTTTGCTAAGCCAGCAGCCATCACAGAGAGCAGCTGGCTCTGGTGGCGGAAGAACAAGACCCCGAGCGAGATCGTGAAGCCTGCGGCCAACCTTGCGGCCAAGTCGTACGAGTTCCGCGACCCGCCGCCGCGCCAGCTCATGCCAGTACACTATTTCGCGAACAAAGGCAAGTTTTACATGGACAAAGGCAAAGACCCCGAGTTGATAAGGGCGGTGGAGTACTCCTGGACGTCTCGATACTCTACCGAGTTGGGAGTTGCCGCCGCAGTCGGTGGTATCGCGTTCGTTGTCACGAGACGACGAAGCGCTCGACTTGCGCAACAAGTGCTGAAGAAATAGATACAATGGCAGTAGACTCGAGACTTCGAGTTGTTGAGACGAGAGAATGCAATGGAAGCTCCACGAAAATGTACAACATTAGATACCTTTCACGGATGGACAATTGGATTGGCAAGTTAGCCCATTGGTATAAAATGATGGGTACACAAGCGATACTGACAGCTTGGATGTCCCCACAAGCAGTGACTCAGACACTCCCACGTTGCGAAAAGTGTGGACGATTTCCAGCGAGAATTCGCTCCAGAAACTCGAGCTGAATGTCCCAGTCGTCGTGTTTGTCGACGTCGATCCGGCGCAGAGCGGTTTGGATGAGCCACCGCCACCAACAAGTGCGACAGGTGGTGAACTCGAAGAAGCTCCAGCTCCATTCGTGAAGAGCAAAGTGGTCGCGCAGATCGCTGTGATCGCTGGATCTTTCCGCTGCGGGGGTTGGAACTTTTCAGTTCGCGGCGCCATAGCTCGACGTTCGAGACTACCTATTGCTCGTCGTCTACGGTCCCTGTACAATGGCGAACGCGGCCGACACCATTCCAGCCACAAAGATCGCCTTGTTTGTGGTCAAGGAAAGCAGCGTTGTCGTCCAGGTCTCGAGCTTGAAGGCGAACCAACTGACTTCGATGGTCGGGTTGTCTGGGGCCATTACGGTTGCTGGTGGTAGAGAGGTGGCGAAGCAGACAGCTATGATAGCCGGCAGTGGCGAGACCAACTCCGGTGGCGTCGTATCGAAGAAGACGGGTGGCGTATTTGGTTGGTCCGGTCACGCGCTAGTCCAAGCTGCGGAAGAGCTGGACGTCTCGAGCTTCTTCTTTGGTATCGTAGGGTACGCGGATGCGGAGCCAGCCGTTGTGACCGAGAGCTCCAGGCTCTGGTGGAGGGCGAACAAGACGCCGAGCAAGATCGTAAAGTCTGCTGTCATACCGATCAAGCTCATGGCCAAACCTTACGAGTTCCATGACCCGCCTCTGCGTCAACCGATGGCAGTTCACCACTACGTGAAGAAAGACTCGGAGCCAGGACTGGCGAGCGTGGATGCGTACGGCTGGACTTCTCGACATTCTCTCAAGCTGAAGTTTGCTGCAGGGTTTGCTGCAGCTGGTGCTATGACAGTGCTTGCCAGGAGACGACGGCGCACTCATCTTACTCAACAAACGCTGAAGACTTGATCTGTGAAGAGATGGACGCTGGAAAGCTTCGTAGTGATCGAGAAACGATCAACATTATGTAGAGAGACTCGTTTCCAAGGAAGTGGGGAAAGGAGCCAGCCAGGTTGAAGCCTTCCAAACGTCGACTGACCAGCTGGGATACATGTCGTCATGCCAAAGAATGCCACAATATCAGACACCATAGGATGCTCTTTGGTCTTTATGTTGAAGTCAAGCTGCCGAACACCATCGACCACGACCGCCCCCACGACTCTAGCAACTGCAGGACGGGCCGTGACCCGAGTCACGCAAGGAGCCGAGCTGACTTCCGCCTGCTCCAGCTCGCAAGAAAACTGTTTGGGGTTCTCGAGGAACATATCTCCAAGCTGGTGCGAGGGAGTTTCTCGAATCGAATCTTCAACCAGGTTCTGCAAACCGAGTCAGCTTACCGGTATGAGAAACCGGTATTTTCCCGACCCGACCGTGTTTTCGCTGTAATCGATGTAATCAGGTATGGCTAAATTTACAAAGGTATGCATGATTTTCATTGTATGCAAGCAAACTAAGACTATATGTATAAAGAGGCATTCATTCATTATAAAAAGATTTTACATCTCTCTGTCTGGGATCTTCGCAGAAAACGCTTTTTGCACCGCATTTCCGTTTGAAGTAAAGAGCGACACCCCACACGTCGGACGCCGCCGCCCTCGCTCGCTCTCTCTCTATCTATCTCTATCTGTTGACGCATATCGCCAGGCCTGTGCGCACACGCCTCTCCTCCATGTCTCGTTCTCCTCCGCACCCGTCGCCGCCAGTGCCCGGCGTGGTCGTCGTCCCGGTGTCCGCGCTGTCGTCGCTGCAGTCGGCGCTGCGCGCGCACGTGGCGATCTACACGGGCATGAGCGCGCAGGAGCTGGCGCTCGTGGTCAAGAACGTGCTGGAGCTGCCGGCCGACGCCGAGTGCACGGGCTTCCTCGTGGTCGACCACCAGAGCCAGCTGACGGCCTATAACAACAAGAAGAAACAGCATCATCAGCATCGCCAGAGCCACAAGCAGTCGCAGGCTCGCAACAGTCACCAGTACCAGCGCATCGTGCCGCTCTCGCTCGCGTGTATCGCACCCGAGCTATTGACGACGGTATGTAGCTATGGTATATTACGTATCGCTGCGTACGTGTATGTGTTGTCAGTACTAATGTTGATATGAAATGATAGCAGCAAAGCGGGTATGTGACGGCGCTGGTCGCGTATCTGGACGTGTCTTCGAAGGAAGTCGCGGTGGAGCACAGCGTCCCCGAGAGCACTTCGTCTGTGGCGAACGGTCGTCTCCATGGCGTAGGAGAGCCGAATGAAACCAAGACGAAAGCTCCTGTTGCTGCTATGAACGCGAATGAGAAGGCGGACGTGGCGGAGCGCATCGCGCGCTTCATCTCCGCCGTCTGCGAGGACAAGGCGCTCTCCAAGTTTGAAGCCGCGGTGCTCGCGGAGATCTGCGAGCAGCAACCTGCGCAGGTGCTGAGTGTGATGCGCAGCAGCAAGACGATCGCGCAGAAGAAGCAGTACTTGCTGAACTTGGCGCACTTTGGCCACGGAGGAGGAGAAAATGGAGGTGATGACGGTGTGTCGGTTGTGAGTACCAGCGGGATCAAGCAGAACGGGTTTCCATCGGATGCAGCAGGTCAGCTAACGTCGCGCCAAGTGTCTTCGTCCTCGGCGGCGTCCTCGTCGTTGAACGCGCAGGTCGAAGTGGTGTACAAGAAGCTCGTCGACATTGTGCGCAACGTGTTTTCTCCACAGGTGCAGACCGAGATCCTCGATGCTGCGTCGTCGTACCGAGAGAAGCAGACACACGCGAATAGCCAGTCGGATTCGGGTTTCAGCCAGAAAATGGAGCTGCTGGGCATCGTTGAGCGTCTGCTGAGCAAGCACGCGCTACTGGAAGAGCAGGCGGCGTACCTGATTCGCATCGTGTTGGCAGAGAACAGGCTGCTGCTCAGCGCGCTCCAGTCGTACAAGTTGGACTACAATTTGGCTGATCTCGAGAAAGCGGTCAAGCAGATCGCGGCGCTGGGACCAGCAGGTGCTTCATCGTCGGTGAAGAATGGCCGGGCAGCCGCGAATGGTGGTGCTACCAGCAAGAGTCCGACGAAGCGCTCGAGTCCTCGCAAGACCAAGACGACTCCGAGAGCGCCACAGGCACTGAAAGGGTTTGTCGCGCGTCCGATCGACATTTTGCACTCGATGCATCAGAAGCAGATGATCACGAGCCTCGAGTACGACATCCTAGGTGCGCTCGTCAAGCAGCACGACCCGCAGGTACTAGCTGCGATCGACGAGTTCCAGCGGACGCGGGACCAAACGACGTTGCGAGACACGCTCGTTTTCATCGTCGAAGAGATCACGATGGAGCTCGGTGACGAAGAGAAGGCGCATTTTATGCGCACCTTGAGCGTCGAACACCTCCGCCCAGTCGATGTGTCGAACGTGGATTGGCAGGGACAGCTCTATCGGTATTTGAACTTTTGGGCGGAGCAGATGGTGCTGAATCCTGAACACGTCATGGTTCTGGAAAAGCTGGTCGGAGAGAAGCACAACCTGCTGCAGAGCGCGTACGAGGTGTTTGCAACCGACGAGGACGAGAACGAGCTGCTCGACACGCTGCAGCGGATCGCAAAGTTGCAGCTGCAGGCTGAGGAAGGTGCAGCGTTGCAGCTCTTTAGTCAGGTGGTGAACGCGCACTGCGACGTGTTGCGCGAAAACGAGAAAGCGCTCGTGAAGCAGCTCTTTGTGCGAAGAAATGAACTCGTCCGCGCTGCATGGGAAGTCTTCGAAGTGGAGAAGAATGTCCATGATCTGGGTGATACGCTGCTGCGGATCGCTCGCTTCACGAGTCGCAATGGCTCGAAGCTGAGAATCGTCGAGGTTGTCGGGGAGATGATGCGGCGGAAGTTGATCCGATCCCATGAGGCAGACGGACTCATTCGTCTCTACGAAGAGAAGAACGAAGCGATGCTCGCTGCGAACGAAGCATTCGAGTCGGACGGGGACATCAAAGAGCTGGTCGAGACGCTCCTGCTGGTCGTCAAGCACGCGAACTTTGGTGAACCGCCTATTTGCTCGCCTCGTCACAGCGCAATTAACCACACCATCTCAAGAACGATGCCTCCTTCGCCGACGTTGTCACTAGACCATTTCGAGTCTGGGACGGAGGAGTATGTGGCTGCGAGACTGATTGAGGCCCTAGCGAGCAAGGGACGTCTCTCTGACTGGCAAAGGGAGCTATTGCTGACGCTGCTAGCGCAGAATGACGACCGTTTGCTGGCGGCGATCGATGTGTACAACGAGGATCAAAACGCGCGCGAACTCGTGGACACGCTCTGGCGGCTGTGCGACTTGCTGGTGTGGGAAGAGAACAAGCGCAGCATCATTCGAGAGTGGGTCGTGCCGTTGGAGAAAGAGGGAATCGTCGCTCCAGGAGTGCTGCAGCATCTGATTGAAGCGAGAGACGACCGCATCATGGCTGCGTTTGTCGTGTACCTGGGCGACAGCAACGACGAAGAGTTTGTGGATACACTCCAGCGTGTTGCGCACATTGCTTTGATTGGACCACCTTCGGCATCTAAAAGCAAGAACGTGCAGGCGCTCGAGGATGACGTTGACCTCGAGTTTGACGTCGACGAAGCGGAGGGTGTGCTGGCTTCGCTGGTGGAGAATGGATTGATCTCAGCGGAAGATTCTGCTCGCATCCGGTCACTTTTCACGGCGTACAACGCGCAAGTGTTTGCAGCTTTCGATGTGTTCCACGCGACCGAGGACAGTGAGGACTTGGCAGACACGCTGAAGCGGATCTTAGCGCATCAAGGCGCTGACGGCTCTTCGGCGCCACTGAGCCCTAGCAAATCCAAGATCGCGCGCATGGAGAAGCAGCTGTTGCACTTTGCAAGCGAGCTGGGGCTGGCGCCAGATCAACTCGCAGCGTTAAAGCGATCGATCGCGAGACAAGACCAGATCCTGGAAGCTGCAGTCGAAGTCTACGAGATGGAGAAAGATGAGGTATGCAGAGTGTGCATTTTTGTTTATGAGTACCGTTGGGTAGGTGGCTAACGCAGTGGCTTGGTTTGCTTTTTGATTGTTGTGCAGGAGGACTTGAAGGACACGCTGAAGCGGGTCGCGCATCACATCATTGCAGCGGAGAAGTGAAGCAAGAAGTATTAGGGGCTTACTCTGTGAAGACGGCTAACACAACGGTGAAATGCAGAATCGAGTGCCCAACTTTAGTATTCCTCACAACTTGGTCGAACTGGCGCTTGCGGTACTCAATATCCATTATTCACTCTTGCCATGACGGTCTAGCATTTCTTGTACGTGAGAAAGAACTCGATACCCCTGTCGATCGTGATATCCGGGGTGTCGATTTCGATGCTCGGGTTTTCGCCCTTCAAGGTTGGTTTCGACGCGATGATCGCGGTGTTGATGCGCAGAATCGTCGAGGGCTAGCTGGGCGACCACGCGATCGCAGAGGCGGTCGAGCTGTTGGAGATGAACACGTCCTCGCCAGTGCTCGTGTTCCATCTCTTCTTGTAAGTGGGACCGCTGGAGCCAGCGAAGAAATAGTTTGCCTGGAACTCCGTGAACGCATTTGAGCGTGGAGGCACGTACGCGTACCCGTGATAGTCGACCTGGAAGATGCCGATGGAGATCTCGGGGACGACGGACACGGGCACCACGAGGTTGCACGATTTGCGGTCGCGGTTCACCTGTGGTGTCGTGGTCGCTGAGAACGCGGAGAAGCGGATCGAGACGCTCTGGCAGTCGCTCGACGGGACGACCGTGACGGTGTTGGCTGGACACCCGGACCCAAAGAATATGGGGTCATCCATCTTGAAAACCGGGCTAACTGCAAGTCCAGCGCCGAAGAGGGATGCGACAAGAGCGAGCGACCACAGTGCGAGGAGACGAAACCCATGGGGTAGCATCATGATACTTGGAGCAAGTTGGAGGCTGGGTTTCGCGTTAGCTGTCGACTTCCGAGTCTCCTTCAGAGGGATCGAGTTGGTGAATGAACGAGTAGGTCGTCATGGAAGAAAGCAATGGTACATGGTGTGTGTGGAAAGTTGGAAACGATTCGATCTTTTCAAGTGGGATGGTTATTGCCTCTTGCTGAAGAAGGCGATTGTGCTTTGGCGGGTCGTTTCGGACCCACATTGCCACCGCCTCATGTTCTGAGAAAGTCAAAGACTGGATGTATCTGCAGTCAAGAAGGTACGGGATTTGGCTTTTCGCTGGCATTAGACTGCAGCAACGTGGAATAACAGCGCGAGTTAGGTGCTCTCCTGCCTGATGGTCGTACTTTCACTCGGTAGCCCCAAAGAACGAGTTCGACGCTTTCAACACTTTAAAAACAGCTTGGATCAGCAGGATATGATGCCTCCCTGGTCTCGATGGCGCTGGTGACCAAGACTCTGCCTTGTTTGCTTGCGTACAGCTCCAGCTCCAATGTACCGAATGGATCCTAGGAGCCCCACTCCCCGACAGCATCTTGTCGGTTGTCAAGCTTGACGTCTAGCGCCGCTAGGGTGTGAAATGACCAGCATCATGTTGCTT
>JAADVK010000952.1:0-14025 GCA_023334975.1 Globisporangium sylvaticum | reverse complement strand
GAAAAGAAAAGAAAAGAAAAGAAAAGAAAAGAAAAGAAAAGAAAAGAAAAGAAAAGAAAAGAAAAGAAAAATAATGCAAGTCAGTGTTGTCTATATAACATCTTGGGTTGGGGCTTATAACAGCGCATACATTGTAAAAAGAGGATCTGCTATCGTATTTGATTTGCTAGACGTGACACGACAAGATTGATCTCTGGCTTCTCACAAGGTTGACAGCCATTAGACGAACGTTATGGAGAAGACGCCGCTAGCTGCTGCCTTAGCGTCTCCACCGCCTCCACCTCATGCGTCACCACAGCTCTCCAGCCCGGGCGCTGCTGTCTCTCCCACTGTCGTGCGCAACGGCCCAACGCCCGAGTCCCCGCCTCTCACTGCCACATCAGGCGAGTCGACGCACTCCGAGTCGTCGGGCTCGCCCTCCAGACTGCACGGCATGAGCCTCAGCTGCACCAGAAAGCGCCCAAGCAGCTCAGCAAATACAGGCAAGTCGCCCGAGTCGGCGAAGCGCAAGCCCCGTACGAAATGGTACGCGCTGCAAAAGGTACGAGTGACCATATATGCTGACAAATGAAGCAGGCTGCCTAGCCTTGTCCTAATTATTTACGGTGCTACTGTATTACTTACTATAGGAAGAGAAGGCGCTGCTGCTGAAAGAAGCCAAGTACCTGGAGGCGCGCCTGGATTTCCTCGAGCACCTGCCGCAGAACGCGTCGGCGGCGCGCCAGTTGGAACGTCTCGAGCGCGAGAACCGCATGCTGCGCGACGCCATGAAGAGCCAGCAGTTTGAACTCGCGGGCGTGCAGTCTGCATTGGCTAACTACACAGTAAGTCCTTTGTGAAGGTAGCTAGCTATATGTCATAGACGAATTGGGACTCACAGGCTATACTCCTTTTGTGTAGATGAACCAGCAAAGCCCGTTTGAGCGGCATATCCACCTGGGGGTCGACCCAGTCGAGCGGCAAGCGGCGCTCGTAGCCCTCAAGGACCAGACTCTACGCGACGCCGAGCGGTATCTGCGCGAGCGCTCGCGGTTCCTGGACGTGACGCAGAAGTACTCGTCGATGGAGAAGTCCACGGCGCCGAACGGGGACTTCATCGTCCAGGTCTTTGAGATGATGCCGCTCGAGGGCGTGTCGAGCGTCAAGCACGTCTACGACGCGCTCCGGTTCTACTTCTTCAACATGGACATCAGTCTGACCGAGGCGTCCGGGGAGCTTGTCGTGCGCGAGGGGAAAGATGAGCTGGTCGAGCAGAATGTGTGCCAGCAGCGGCTACTGAGGGCCACGAACTGCGGCGTGCAGATCGAGTCCAACTGCGCGATGCTCGGCAGCTACAGCGCGCGCGACGACGAGAACGGATTCGGCCGCGAGTACGCGATCGTGACGATGGACTTTGTGAACGCCGACGAGCGGTTCCCCTACAAGCCCCAGGAGCGGCTGCGTCAGGACATCGCGGCGGCGATCACGATCCGCACGTTCCCGCGCAAAGTGTCGACCTGTGGTGCAGATGGGAAGGAAGAGTTTGATGTTGTCATGTGCCGCTCGTACTTCTCGAAAATGCATCACTCGGATTTGATCGTACCGTCGGCTGAGGTGTTTGACAACATGGTCGTGGACGCCGACATGTGCTCGCGCGAGATCCTGCGCACGGTGTACGACGTCGTGCACAGCATGGGCCAGCAGTGCGAGTAAATAGCTTCAAGAGGTGCTGATTCGAGCGAGTGAGCCCGCAGGTACTGTATCCGTCAGCCAGTCCAGTTTCATCAAGAGCTCAAAGCAAGTGGGCGGCTGATGAGAAGGGAGTGAGCGGGATTGGGGAAAAGGATGCGGTGCTCCCTTGAAGAACGTCAAGGTCCGGAATTTCCCACCAGAATGCGAGTCATCTTTTCTAACCAACAAGACTCCCAAGCAGCGATGGCATGCCAGCAAGCTACAAATCGTCCGACAGCACTTTAGAGATCCATAGCCCGTTAAAGAACCTGATCAATAAAGTACACAAAGCCAGTTTGTCGAGAGCCAAAGAGCCATAAAAAGCAATAGGAACCTGCTCATAAGGTGGCAAGCTCCTGCTCCTCTTTCAGCCAACAAATAAATGCAACAACGCACAATT
Source organism: Globisporangium sylvaticum (assembly GCA_023334975.1). Taxonomy (NCBI): domain Eukaryota; phylum Oomycota; class Peronosporomycetes; order Pythiales; family Pythiaceae; genus Globisporangium; species Globisporangium sylvaticum. The sequence continues at coordinate 11,915 of JAADVK010000952.1, read as the reverse complement.
TGCAACAGGGCAACCAGACTGATTGTGACTTCCGCCTTTCTTAGGACGCTGCTTGTCAAAGCACAATTCGCCATTCGTTTGTTGTCGACAAAGCCAGCGAGCATGGGGTTTGTTGATGCCCAGGTGAGCTGCGCCTCTGCTCTGGTTCGAAAAGCTCACAACAGAAAAGAGATCCAGTACGGTACCGTAGTACCGTACGTTCGTTGATGCGCATCATAAAGGGGATGGGCGAGATCTGTTTACGGTCCTGATGATGAGCCATCTCTTCAGAATCCCGCGTTCTGATTCGCTGATTTCCATTTGCAGCGCTGTGATTGGCTGAAATGCCAGAGATTCCGCACCAGAAACGCGAAACGCTCCGTGTCGCGTGCGCCAAAACCTGTCCAACAGCATAGCTGGCTGCTTCCGATACAACCGACAAGCCAACAAGGCGTTACCAATTTGCTTGACGCGCTGCTTAACATGCTGTTTGATGGGCTGTGTGACAGTGTTTACGCCACATGTTGACGCCCCGGGCCGGTTCACGCCACTTTCCTGTACCTCCACGACCACGCTGCCTGGAGGTCAGAGGTTAGAAATTTCCTGTTTCTCACAGCCAAAGCCAGCAGCTCAGTGTGGAAGTGCGAGTAAGCGAGTAAGCCAAGCCGCCATGTCGACGCCACCGCCAACGCCAACGCGGACAGACACGCATGGCGCAGACGCAGACCAGGCATCATCATCAGCAGCAGCAGCAGCCCCACCGTTGCCACAAAGGCACGACCACAGCAGCAGCACAAGCCGAGCGACCGGCCCACCACGGGAGCTCCTCATTTCCCATTCCGACATGCGCGCAGCAACAGCCACAACAACAACAGCAGCAGCCTACCAGCCGGCTCCCTTCTATCATGGTAGCAGCAGCAGCAGCTTCACCTTTCCGACGATGACGACACCGTACTTGACGCGCGAGAACAGCAACAGCAGCAGTAGCAGTATCAGCGGACACAAGCCGCTGCTGCTGCTGCCGCGGATCCTGCCCAGACCGTACATGGACGACAATAGTAGTACCCAGAGGAAGCTGAGACCGCTCACAGCGTATCCAGGAGCAGGAGCAGGAGCGCCACCTGTGTCCCCCACGGACCCGTCGGTAGCAACAACAGCAGTGGACCCAGCGCTGTCGCTGATGACGCTCTTACAACGAGCGCAGCAAGAAGTGCTGGGCCACAAGCGCAGCTTCTCGTCCGGAGACGAAGAAGAAGGAGACGAGGAGGACCACAGCAGCAGCAGAGACCACAACTCACAGTCGTGGACGCCCGAGCGCGCACGCAAGAAAGCCAAAGGACGGAAGCCGACCTACCTGGTGCGCAAGGAGGAGAAGGACTTGCTGATCGACGAAGTGAGCAAGCTCCAGGCGCAGGTGGACTTCCTGCGCGAGCGCAGCGGCATCATCGACTGGCAGAACAAGGACAAGCAGCTGCAGCAGAAGGAGATCGCGAACAACATGATGCGCGAGACCGTGCGCAACCAGCAGTTCTCGTTCTTCAGCGCGCAGTCGGTGGTCTCGGAGCTCATGTCGGGCGGCGCGCAGCGGTGTCCGATCGACACGTACATCCACTTGGGCAAGGACTGGGCCAAGCGGCGCGAGACGCTGGTGGCGCTCAAGGCGCAGAAGCTGCACGACGCGCAGCGGCTGCTCGAGAAGCGCACGCAGTTTATGGACCCGACCCGGGAGCTGAGCGAGGACTCGAGCTTCGTGACCGAGACCGGCGACTACTGCACGGTCAACTTCCAGAGCATCCCGCTGAAAGGCGCCAAGTGCGTCAAGCAGGTGTACGACGCGCTCCAGTTCCACACGCAGAACATGGAGCGCAGCATCTCCGAAGTCATGGGCACGGTGCTCACGAGCGACGGCGACGACAACTGGGACAAGACGATCCTGCACCGGCGGCTCGTGCACTCGAACGTGCGCGACGTGCTCACCGAGTCGAACTTCGTGGTGTTCTCCGAGTTCTACGACGACCGCAAGAAAGACCAGTGGTCCAAGGACTCGCGGAGTAGCAATAGCAACAGCGGCGAGGGCATCGTGGGCAAGCAGCTCGGCGTCATCGTGCTCGACTTTGTCGACGAAGACGAGCTCTACCCGTACCGCACGCGCCAGTGCGTGCGCCGTGATGTCACGGGCGTGATCACACTGAGGGCGGTGCCGTGCAAGCCCAAGTGCGTAGACAATGGTGCAGGAGGTATGAAGCAGTCTCAGCAGCAGGAGTACGCCGTGGTGATCACCAAGTGGATCATGCTCAAGCTGCACCACAACAGCGCGATCGCGATCCCGGACCTGAAGATGCAGGAGCTCAAGTCCCGGATCAGCGAGATCAGCAACGCGCTCGTGCGCGCCGTGCAGGAGTCCACCGTGTTCCCAGTCCAAGCCAGTACGTCTACCAACGGCCAGGGTATCAGCAATAGCAGTGCCAGCAACAACAATAGCAGCAGCGCTGTCCAGGCAGCAATAATCTAATAGCGAGTGAGGTAGGTAGGTAGCATAGCATAGTGAGTGATGAATTATAGGCGCTGACCATTTTGTTTCTTCAATAGTATCATAGGTCGGAAACCCACCAAACAGTTTGGATTGTAGTACTTTACAGTCTTCCCGGTTGTTGTTGAAATTGGTTGTTGGAAATCGGTCTAATACTTTAGTATCAAAGACCAATTTCAGACCACCATCATCACCGTGACAATGGCGGTGGTGGTGGTGCTTGGTGCCCTTGAGCTTGCCCGTGAGGCTGCTGCCCTTGGGGTTGGGACGCGTAGACCGCCTGGCGGATCGCAGTGATGATCGAGTCGCTCACCTGTTCGATGCCGCGCTTGATGCGCGTCTGGATCTCCTCGGGGATGTAAAAGTCCGTCTTGTGCACCTTGAGCAATGCCCATCGCATCATCACCACCACCAGCTCGTCCTCTTCATGCAGCACGCTGTTGTGGAAACTGTTCGGCGCCTTCTTCGGATCGTTCTGGAACTTCTTGCGGCGGAACGACGAGATCATCACGAGACACGTCACGTCCTGGCGCACGCGCTCGTTTGGACGGTACGGGTAGAGTTCGTCGTCGTTCACAAAGTCAAACACGATCACACCCAGTTCGCCTGTGGTCGTGGTCGCATTCGGCGACGAGCGGTCGTGGATGTGTGTGTCCCGGTCGTGGTAGAACTCGGAGAAGATCACGCTGTTGATGTCGAGCTGCACCAAATTCGAGATTGTCGAGACCATGCGGTGGTGCGCGACACCCTCGGAGCCCCAGATGTCGTCGTCCTCGCGGATCGTGATGTCGCCCAGCGTCTCCGTGATGTTGATCTCCATGTTGAACGCGAAGTCCAGGTACGTGTCGAAGACCTGCTTGGCGCTCTGCAACCCTTCGAACGGCGTGACGTCGAACCGGATCGAGCAGTAGTCGCCCTGCACGTTCTCAAACCGCTGCGCGTCCGTGAACGCCTTCGAGTGGTCCAGCGTCCGGCCTCGCTCGATGAGGAATGTGACCGCGTCGTCCAGTTTCTCCTGCTTCATCGCTAGTAGCGTCGCGCGCCGCTGTGTTGGGTCGATCCCCAGCTTGATATTCGTCTCGAACGGCTTGTTGTCCTGCTCTTGCTGCCATTGATTACGACGATCACAAACGCGTTAGCCAGAAGCATGTAAACCTTGATCACGACTGTTCGGTATGTCGATACTGTTTTACTAGCATCTACAGTCGTAGCGTACCATGAACTGCGCCATCATGCACCGTGTGTTGGCCAGCACGAGCCGCTGGCTGCGGATCGCACTGCGCAGCGAGCGGTTGTCGCGCTGCTGACGGCGGATCTGCTTCCACTGCTCCATGAGCTCCTCGCGCTCGCGGAAGAACGCCATGCGCGTCTCTATCTCGCGCAGCTCCGCCAGTAGCACCTCCTTCTCTTCCTACATATTATTGTTATTATTATTCACCACAAAACACAGCACAAACACAAACGAAGAGCTCATTTAACAATGACGCACACAATGGCGAAATGGGGCTACCACCAATGCCAACGCACCTTGCGCATGTAGTACGTGCGCTTGCGCGCTTTCTTGGGCTTCGTCCCTGCTGCTGAGGCGGTCGAGCTCGGCCGGGACGACGCGCCACCAATGACCTCCTCCTCGGTCTCGTTCCCGCTCGGAGCGCTCAGCGAGAGCGGCGGCGACTGCTGTCGGAACGCCAGGTCGTCGCCCATAATCAGCGGAGGGGGCGGCGCGCTCTGTGCGGATGATGCTGAGGACATCCGCCGGGTGGACGGCGCGAGCGGGAGTGGCGGGCGCTTGGGCTGCAGCGTCGTCGTCGTCGTCGTCGTCATGTTCATCATGTTCATGCGCGCGAGCGGCTATTTGTGTGGGCGAGCAGCGTAATCGTGTGATCAACACCACTTTGACAACAATGTTTCTGGCACAAACAAAAATCACAGCCTATGATGCAGCATATTTCAGCGTGTTGAGTGCTGACATGCTGCATACTAGGTTTTGATGTCTCCTGTTCACCCATCATCTGAATCTGCTTTGGGTGAATGGGTCTTTTAAAGTTGCATGTGCACCTTTTTTGGAGGTTAAGTAGTCATCTGATTAAAAGTCGACAAAATGGTCTGCAGACCATCCGAGCATCTGCCTTGGATCACCAAGGCAGGCTGCTGGCATGCATCTCTCTCTCTCTCTCTCTGTTGAGAGGGATGCATGCCAGGCACATCCAAAGAAGTAGCCAGAAAGCATCGAAACCCACGCCCACTCATAAAACGATGGCCGAGACCCCTCTTTTGGCAACTGGTGCTTGGACCATTTGGCTCTTTTCGCCTCGTTTCTTGGCATTTGATTCCTGGGATTTTGACTTGCGAATTGACATGTGAGCAACAGTGCAAGAGCGAGCGCAATCTGTCTCCGCTTGGATGTTTGTGGGCGAATCGTCGCACAGGCAAAAAAAAGAGCCCTCAAAGCAAACGACGACAAGACGCTTCTAAGTGGCATACAAGACTCCAGCGCATTCCACTAAATTGACAGCGTAGTGTGCGCATCTCACCTGAAATCCATCAATCCGTGCTTCTTCTCTTTGAAAAATCCCCATTCCATTTTAGACCGAAAGTAAACATCCGAAAGCCGATTACTGGCTCTGTGTCGTGTTCTGGAGCGTGATCTTCATCGCACTGTCGATTATTCGCGCGATGGTGCGTGGCCGGTAATCGTCGCAATCGCGTTGCGTCTGGACAACAGAACAGACCCCGAGCCTGTTACATTAGGCACTTCTCGCGTTTGGCTTGAGGATTATTGTGGCGTTGTATCGACAGAGTGAGCTGGTTGATTCGGAAAAGCCTTCTCTCAGCGAAAAACAAACCAATTTCCTGTGAGGGAGTCGAGTGACGATGCTTCCTTCCCCAGCCTCAATATCTCAATAGCACAGTCCAACGCTTTCGTCACTCCTTCTAATCTTTCCGAGAGCGTTAAAAGAACAGACAGACGGACGGATAGGACTGCCAGCACCAGCAACCTGACTCCCCATGTCCATGTCCACGTGTCGAGATCCTAGGCACCATACCATGTCTTGCCTTGTGGCTTGCAGCAGGACCTTTCACTAAAGTCGCTCTGCGGCTGAAAGCGATTCGCTCGGGGCTGATTTCCACCCATCGTGCTCGCTCGCTCGCTCGGTGGATCACTGCAGATTAGTCCTTTTTCCCAGTCCGCGGTGCGAGCACACGTCACCAGCGTTGCCTTCTTCTTGTGTGCCGCCCCATCATGCGCGCACGGTTGATCAAGACCTGACGAGGCAGTAAACCAGCGTCAACCAGTCAACACCGGCAGCTCGAAAGCGCATTTCTCACAACTCACAGCCCAAACCCAACCAAGCGAGCCCGAGCATGTCCACAGAAGCGAGCCATTTACTAGGCAAATAGGCAAGGAAAGCAAGCACGGACTCTCGAACCAGCTGGCTTACCTTAGAGGTGTGGAACATGAATGCAATTCATAGGCAAAGCACCGCGGTTCATCATTATTGCCCAAGAGTGAGAGCAATCTTGCAGTTGCCATTGATCGCTCCCCCTTCCTCCAGCAGCTCACTGTCAGTCAAACAAAACCAGCAGCTCCGATCCAGCAGCTCCAATCCATCCAGCTCACCACACAAAGGGAAAAGGGCAAGTGGCCGTAATCGCGGGACAAGAGAAAGACCACAGCCATACACTTTCCACACCTTCAGAAAAGGTCCACTTGTTTGCGTCGCTCGCGAAGAGCTACGAGCGCAAAGAAAGCAATTCGCGGCACGTGTTTTGATTTCGATTCGGGGGTGTGGGAGGGAGGCGTGAGTTGTGCGTCGTGCGCTTTCGCTTTCGCGTGCTTTTCAATTCATTCGCCTCCTCACTTTGCGATTCGGCACAAGAGGCGCAAGCACCACAAACAAACAGCTCAGACAGGAAAAGGAGGAGCTTACAGCTCAGCTCAACAACAGCACAGCCACAGGTCACGACCGTCGCCCTCCCGCTTCTTCCACTGAACGCAAGGAACGCAGAAGAAGAAACAGCTCCAGAGAGCAAAAGTTATTGCTTACGACCAACAAGAGAAGAGAGGTTTGAAAATCCAGCACCAGCACCACACACACACAGAGAGCGACTCTCCAGCTCCAGTCGATCAGCGGCGCGTCAGTTTCTATCAAGTCGACAAGTCTCCTGTGGCATTCGCGCAATTGACTGCTCGTGTGGGTAAGTCGATTTTCTGTTCTCAGCAAAGGCGCGACTGGTCGAGAAGGCGTAACCGCCGCTCTTATCAGCCACTCATACTTACGAGCCCTCTCTCGCTATTCGCAGATCACCTCTCGACTCTCCCAGTCGCACGCGCTAAATCCAGTCCGACCGGTCCATTCCATTCCGTCCGTCCCCTCAGTTGTCATTCTTCCTCGCACACGCTCGCTGTCTGCCAACCAGCTTATCTGTTGACAACGCCCCTCCCCTGCACGACTTGATCTCCTCCTATCTACACCTCCAAGCTACTCTCGATGTTGCAAATGAGCGGCGAGCGTCACCAGCCATACCCGCACCGTCCCTCGTTCGGGATGCCCCTGCCGCCGCTGTCCTCTGCGACGGCGTCGTCGTCATCTCCGCCGCCTGCTCTTCCGCGTCGGCTTCCGTCGTTCACGCGAGCGCGCACGCCGTCGCCACCGCCGTCGACGTCACGCTACCACCAGAACCACCAGCACGGCTCGTCCGCGTCGTCCTCGGCGGCTTCTTCCCCAGCAACTTCTCCTGCGACTCACCGCCACCACAGCCACAGCCACCACTCGCCTCGACAGTACGCGGCGGTGAGCGGCATGAAGCGCCTGCGCGTCGCGCACACCACGAGCGCGAGCGTGCACCCGTCCGAGCACGCGGCGATGCTCGCGAACGCCCAGCGCCAGGCGAACCGACAAGAAGAGGACGTGTTCATCTCCGGTGCTTACAAGTCCCAACGCAAGCCCGCCCAGAACGCCACGGTAAGATCCACATCTGTACTTTGCTGTTGGCGTCGTGACTCAATCATTTCTCTAACTTACTATGCCTTTCTTCCTTGCTTACCCACAATAGCACGAGCTCCGGTCGCTCCGCCAGGACGCCGCGCAGATGGAGTACCAGATCCAAGTGCTGCGCGCGCACTGGAAGCAGCAGCTCCCGGACCGCAAGGTGCTGCTGCGCGCGTGCGAGGCCGCCAAGTCCAAGTGGATCACGACGCAGGCCGAGGAGCTCAACCGGCAGCTCAAGGAGCAGCTCCTGCAGCAGCAGCTGTATCTGGCGTCGCTCCAGAACCTCGTGCTGCAGTCGCCGTTCTTTGACCAGTCGCGCAGCAAAGAGGTCTTTGAGGCCGTGCACACGTACATGCAGCTCGGCGACTCGCTCAGCGAGAAGCAGCGCCGCGACCAGCTCCACGCGCACTGCGACATTGGCATCCGCATGGCGCCGTCGATCGTGAACCGCTTCCTGCGTCCGCACGCGCAGAAGGCGACGGTCGAGACGCCGTTCTCGCACACGAGCATCATGTGTGACGGGGACTTCACGTTCGCGTCCAACCTGCTGGTGTGCCGGATCCCGCACTCGTCACTGCTCGCGGTCGCGGACGCCGTCGCCGTGTACTTCACGAACCTGCAGCACGAAGTGAAGAACCACATCGGGCTCGTGGGCGACTTCAAGTTCATCGAGCACCTGACGGACATCAATCACTACGCGCAGATCAAGTACCACAACGGACCGGAGATGACGTCGGTGATGAACACGACGTTCGCGTCCCATGTGAACGAGGACCGCGCGATCTTCGTGACCGACTTTGTGGACGACGACGCGCTGTACCCGGTGCGCAAGCAAGGGGACGGCTCGACCATGCGCGACACGTGCCTCACACTCGTGCTCGTGCCGATGGTCGACGAGCTCACGGGCCAGCCGCAGATCCTGCTGCAGCGCGTGGCCACCACGCGGTACAACCTGCCGCCCAACTCGCGCGCGGTGCACCACGACATCAAGTCGACGCTCCAGTGGTTCAACGGCGACCTGCTGCTCAAGGTGATCTGCCAGCAATTGGAGGAGCAGCAAGGCCGAGCTGTTTGAATAGGAAGGAAGGAAGGAAGGAAGGGAGGAAGGGAGTATAGAGCGAGACACGAACCAGTAGAGAATAGAATAGTAGCAAACTAGTAATACCTAGAAAGTCGATTGAATCATGGATTTCCATTCAGACACAATAACTTAACGAAGAAGCTTTGATGAGAGACAAACAGACGAAGCTACGCTTTGGTGGGTGGATATCCACCCGAGATGGACACATCGACTTGTTCATCCGTCCATTCAGTGTACAACCTGGGACTGGAGCTCCCTGCACACGACGGCCATGAGCAGGTCGCCGTTGAGGAGCGCGGTCGTGGACTTGACGTCGTCGTGCAGCTTGCGCGACGTCGCCGGCAGCGCGTACCGGTTCACAAAGAGCCGCTGCAGCAGCACCTGGTGCTCGCCCGTCTCCTTGTCCTGCATCGCGGTGATCACAATGCTGTCGAGGTCAAAAGAGCAATTCGGTAACAATGTCAGTAAGTCAACATGCTAACTCGCAACAGAGTGAGGTTGACCAAGAGCGAACGAGAAACGTACGCTGATGTGGTCTCGAGTTCGCGCTTCAGACCAACGTCGTCCTTGTCGTTGTCGTCGTGGTCGACAAAGTCGCTGAGCACCACGCCGCGGTGCTCGGTCAACTGGGCAGCAAACACCGAGTTCTGCGTGGACGTGATGCCCGAGCCTTTGTTGCAGTAGCGCTTGCGCGAATACCGCGTTTGCTGTCGCTTGTGCACCAAGGAGAGCTTCTGCAGCTCTTCGTCATTGCCGTCATTTTCATTGCCACTGTCGTCGTCCTCAATCTCCATGTCGATGCCCAGACAGCGCTTGAGCTCCAGCGGCAGCGTCTCGTTGTACGCCATCGCGGCGTTGAACACCTGCTCGACGCTCAGGTTGCGCAGCCTGCACACAAAGACACTCGCCACGTACGTGAACTCGGCGTCGCCCATGATGCTCGTGTGCGAGAACGGCACGGACGTCGACGCCTTGTCCACGTGTGCGTGCGCGAATCGGTTCATGACCGCCGGTGCGAGCCGCAGCGACGTCTCGCAATGGCCCTGGAGCTTGGTCTTCCTTGTCTTGTTAGACGCCAAGTCCTTTGCTGGCAGTCGCAATGGCAGGTGCAGGCACTCAAAGACGTCCTTGGCTCGCAGCACCTGCAGCAGAGGGCAGTCCGAGAGCATGAGGCTCTGGATGCTCGCGAAGAAGAGCTGCTGCTGCAGCAGCTGCGCCTTGAACTGCTTGTTGAGCGCGGACGCGCGCTTGGATTCGCGCTTCGCGAGCGCCGCGTCGCAGGCGTGCGAGAGCAGGTCGCTGTCCACGCCCAGGCGGCGCCACTTGAGCTTGAGCGAGTCGAGCTGGTACTGCAGCAGCGCGGTCTCTTCCCGGAGCACCCGGAGCTCGTGCTGTGCGTTATAAGCGGAGAGAAAGAGTCGAATGAGAGCAAGCGCGAGCGTGAGTCCCACATGATATACACACACAATGGTTACAGAGAACAGACCAAGACTTACAGTGGCGGAGGAAGTCGCGCGGCGCTTCGGGGCTCGCTTTGACGCATTGGAGCTGCTGGTGCTGGTGAACACGTTGTCGTCGTCGTCGTCGTCGTTATGAGCAGCTCCATGAGCTTTACTGTTGCTTGTGGCGATCGCCTCGTGCGAGTCAAAAGCTCGCTTGTGTGCGGTCATGAAGAGCGGGGCGGTGAGAGAAGAAGACATGGCGGAGAGCTGGGGCTGGTGATGATGCTGCTGGAGGTAGGTGCTCGGGGGCATCTCTCTTAGTCGCTAGCTGTCAGGTGCTTCTGTTGCTGTTGCTGTCGTCGAGACTCTTTGAGCAATGCGCGAAGTGGACGGAGGGAGCCCCATTGGGGAAGGTCCAAGAGAAGCGAAGCGAAGCGAAGAAGAAGTGAAAAAGAGAGCGCGTTTGTGGTGCTGAGGCGATCGTAATAGACAATCAGCAGTAAGAGTCCATGTTTACTCTCATGTTCGGAAGAACGGTGGATCCACCTTGTATATCAGGTAAGAGGTGGAAGTGTGCTCGTAATCTAACTAGCACATATAAAGGGTATAATATTGCAGCCGCAATCCAGTCTTGACCATACAAGGGAACCCAACTTTGTGTTTCGAAAGCGGCCTTCTCAATTGCGGATGCGCCTCAGCATGCAGTCGTTTCGTTGCATCCATCCATCCATCCACTTGTAGTCTTTTTGATTACTTTTGGGCGATGCGTGCCTGTCGTAGTCGTTAATGGCCCACAGTCTCAGACTCAGCGCGGCTGTTTCTCGTCTTCATTGACTCAACGTTCCGTCGCTGTGGGTGGGTGGTGCACTGCTGCTGTTTGAGCACGCAACAAGCCAGGCGCTGTCATCAATTGAGATCTGTTCTAGCAGGTCTCGTTGTGAGTGAGGCGTTTGCTTATTTGGACGTCACTCGGGACCACTTTCATTTATCTTCATCCTTCGCCTTCATTCGCCAGAAGCTGTGGCTCACAGAGCTCTCACATTACAAGCCTGAGCTTCTGGGCTTCTTGGGGCCAGTCGATGATCGACTGGGACGGGTCCAGAGACAAACCTGGTCCGTTCAAAGATCGCCTTTCCTAATAGACTTCGATACCGCGAGAGCCGTTGAACCTTGAGAGGACCGCCCGATCGATCGATCGATCGCGCGGAATACTCTCTGCGGAAAACAAAGTGCGCGTCAACATGTTGACGATTCTCAGACTCGGATGACGGACGGCGCATCAGACCACCACGGGCAGGTGGTTCAACAAGATTCTTCGTGCTTGGCGTTCCTGGAAACGTGCTGGTTCCCCAATGATGGCTTTCAGCATCAATCAACAATCAACAAGCCGACAATGCACCAAACCTCATCATAAAGGACCAAGGTGTTGCATTCTGCTCAGGCTCTCTACATTTCACATTCGGTCAGTTGCCGAGTGGGATCAGAACGGATCCTAGTATCGATCCCCAGTGAGTGAGGTGAGTGAGTGAGGCACGTGGACTCACAGTTTGGATTTTGATCTCTTCTCATACGCGAAGGCGGTATAAGAGATCATTTTGGTGACCGACAGACTAATTACTCTGCAGAGTAATAATCAACCTGATTGGAAGGGCAGAGCGAGTGAATGATTGTTGGAAGGGCTACGGATTTGCGAGTATGAAACATAACACGCGTCGTCACTCGCTCGGGTTCTCTCTGGTGGTTGTGCGGCAGCCCAAAGTTGATTTCGACCTGAATCTGGTGCTCTGCTCCTGTGCCCTCGCACTCGCTCAGCAACGACGACAGTGAGCGTCTAGACATCTCAGTACTGCACCTATCTGTCGGATATCACATGAACGGGCAACCCGAGG
>JAADVK010000951.1:0-14034 GCA_023334975.1 Globisporangium sylvaticum | reverse complement strand
GCGATGTGCTGTGGGGGAGGAGCATGCTCCCGTCGGTTGTGCGCTATCGCGCCAAGAAAGGCGGACTCCCGGATCTCCCGGATCTCCCGGACGCGACGAACGCCAAGCAGCGGAACCTCATCCACTTGATGACCGAGTTTGATCCAGAAGAGCGTGTGAAGATGGCGTTCGTGGTGGACAAACTGCGTGAGTTCGCGCAGGAAGAGAAAGTGGGCAATGCGCCGTAGTGGTGCTGCGAGGGAAAATTGAGAATGAGGTTGTTCGTGCGTGGCGTTGATGACGACTTACCACAACGCAACATAGTATTGGTTAATAGGGCCAAGGTACATGTTTATATACAAACTTGCATCGCCTCTAGGATGCAACTGGAAAGGGAGTAATTGGTTTAGGAATACAGTAAATCTAGCAGTGAGAATTGCCAGCTGTGTGAGTCACTAGGAAGCCGAAGTAGATCAGCAAACGATTAGTATGCTACAACCAGCTATATGGATGCGCGGACGTTTCAGTGATGGACAAAAACTCCAAGTACTGATGTGTTGGTGCACGTCAGAACTGTGGCAGTCAAGCTTCCTTTGCAAGCAATGTTGCTCCAGGCGTGTCGTGAGGTGAGGAAAACGAGCGGTTGTCGTGGCATGCGTTCTGCTTTGTTACTGTAGTGCTGGAATGGTTCTCGGTACCATTGATGGCAGCACCTATGCAAGAATGTTGGTTCGTATTGACTACAAGACCGATCGAAAGCTGCCTCTGTGTCTAGGCAGCCTCTTATATTCTACGTCTGAGTCACCGATTGGCATGTGCGTTTGATTCAGACGGAGCTGCTGCCAGTCGCCGACTGACCGAGTCCAGTTGAGGCTCTGATATCTCAGGTGATACGATCATGCCACGGTGGACTGAAGATCTGACTGCGGTGGGCAGGTCTGCTCGGCAGCTCCGATCAACACTCACTCATAGTATTTCGTGGGGATCCATGCGAGATCGCGTGATAAGTATCAATTGAACGACTGTGAATCGTGTTTCTGCTGAGGAAAGTAGGTTAAAATGAACAGCAACTCCGTGCTTGCGCAACTCGCGAGCCGCAGAAACAACACACGGGAATCGACAGAGCGAACGAAGACGCGTGCGTGCGCGACAAGTGACGAAGACGAAGACGAAGACCAAGGCGAGTGAGGTGGTAATACTGTCGCGCTACGATGCCTTGGCTGGATTGAGTTCTGCCGGCGCGCACACACATTCCCATTGGCAGTCGGTCTCGCTTCGCAGCAATTCAACGATGGGATGAGACGGGCATCTCCGATAGCATCCTGCGCTTCAAAGTTGACGCATCGAGCGCCTCGCATTCATTCATTCGTGCGACTCATTGAAGCACAACACAAGTTTAGGTTCACATTGGAGGTGACTTCAATGCAAGAATGATGGTTCACTGTTGATTTCAAAGCTGGCTGTCCACGTCGTGCGGCCAGGCAGAGCGCGTCACCGCCAAACGCCAGTCGCCAGTCAGCAATCAGGGAGGCAACAAGCAGAGAATGACCTTCAGCTGTGCACAAAGCAGGTCAATGCGACCGACATTCCGGTCCTCGCCTTTCGCAGACTATTTATCACAACCACACCAGGATTCGTCGGCGGCAAAGAGCTCTTCGTGGTGCTGGTGACACAGTACTACCGGTAGTGAGACGAGCTGGAGGCTGGGGACTGGAGTGCTGACCAGCATGGCTGGGGCTGGGGCTGTGACGCTTTCATTCCGCTATTTGCCTTCCGCAACACAAGCTCCAGGGCTTCAAGCAACTGCCAAGGCAACCTCCACTCACTCACGATGAACCACAATTTCCACAAGCCCATGTCTGCCGACTACGCTCGCTTCGTCGTCACAACCGCCAACAAGAAAGAAGCAGCAAGCACACAGTCCAAGCGCCTCTCCAAGTCCAGCGGCAAGAAGAGTGCTCCAGTCGATCTTCTTGCCACGACAAGTGCAGCAATCGCCAACCGCACCGAAAAAGCCACTGGTGTGCCAAAACCTCACGCCAGCCCAGCAGCAAGCCATCGCACAGAGTAAGACGATGTGGTGGAGTAGCTCGCGAGCGCGCAATTGACAGGCGTGCTGTAAAAGTGCCTGAGGAGCAACGAAGTTGATTGGGAGATGGTCGTCTATATACTGAGCAATTAACATAATGTGTAGCATGCTAGGAGCTACAGTAATTGATCGTGCCCTTTTTTTGCTCCTTTGAGGCAGGAGAAACTTTTTTAAAAAAAGAGTCGTTTTGAGGCTTGTGTGTGAGCGGTTCTGGCTGCGGGCGTTGAGGGAAAGTGGTGGAGTGTGTTGTTGTTCCCCTGGAGTGATCTCTGTGGTGGTGTCGCCGGTGGGTCACGTGCTCGTGCAGTCGATGGGGACTGGTGCTCCGATCCTTTGCTCGTTCCACTTCAATGGCACACTCATGGCAATAGTGGAGATGTTTGGATTTTTCTACATATTCACTTTTGTCGCTTCAACTTCACATCTGACTCTGAGTCGTGACGTGTCGTTACCAAACTCTTATTCCTTGAGTCTGAAACTGTGTCGTAACGGGTCTTTCCAGTGTCGCTACCTGTCGTTTCCTGCATCGACAGGTGTCGTGACGGGTCGCCTTGACGCTGCGACCTCACGTGGGCACTTCCGAATAGCTCAGTTTACGACAATCAGTCGTGCTGATCAGGAGGAAGACCCACGAAGAAGAAAGCTGCACCCACACTCCTCGAAAAAGCACCACCTCTGCGACGATCTAGCGCGCCACCTCGTGTGAATCTACAGCTCCCACTGCCTCCACGTGAAAGCGCTGCGTCTCTGCTACCGATTGGTGTGCGCATTCGCTCGATTTACGTGCCTACACGACGCGCAAGTCTTCGTCGTCGCCACTGCCGCTGCGGACGTCGCTCTGGTCGGCGATGCCGCTGTCGTCCTACATCTCGATCCCGACGCTGCTGGGCATGGCGCCGTACGCGCTGCTGGAAGGACTGATCCTGTGGCCGCTGGAGCTCTACGAGTCGCTCGCGATCCTGCCCGTGAGCTTCCTGCGGCGCCACATGCCGCTGCTGGGCGGCACGCTCGTGGTGCTCATGACGCTGCACGGCATCCTGCTGCGTCTCTTTCTCGAGATGATGCACACGATCTTCGCGCGCATCACGTACTCGCGCGACCCGGTGTTCAACTTCCGCACGTTCTGGATGGGCATGCGCGACCGGTACGCGTTCATGGAGCTGCGCCAGGTGGACTGGAGCTTTGTGCACCAGCTCTTCGGCGAAGCGATCCAGAGCTCCACGAGCGAGGACGACCTCTGGATCGCGCTTCAAGAGAGCATCTCGCTCTGCAACGACCCGTCGCTCAGCGTCTCGCAAGGTGGTGGCGTTGTCGCACGCGGCAAGAAGCTCTCGACGATCGCGGCGGCGGCGAAGAGCTACCAGCACTCGGCGCTGTCGGTCATCAAGCGCAGCCACCTGACCGACGGCGGCAAGCGCATCGCGAACCACTTTGTGTGCGGCATTCTGAACGCCGAGACCAGTCCCGGGTGGCGCATCGGCTACATCGCGCTCAACTCCATGACGGGCTTTGTGGACTTCCCCATGCCGCGCGTGGATGCGCTTGTGCCTGGGTGGAGCAGCGCCGGCAGCCAGGGTCAAGGTCAAGGCTCGGACGCGACGGTTATGATGATGGAGAGCAACAAGAGCAGCCAGGTGACGGTGCCGGAGATCTACGACCTGGAGTCGATGCGATGGGCGCTCGAAGCGATCCTCAAGAGCCTGGGGGACATTGATGGACTCATCCTGGACCTGCGCTTCAACCAGGGCGGGGGCTCGCTGCTCTCGTCGCTCTCGGTAGCGTCGTACTTTGCCGGCCCGAAGCCGTCGCTGGCGTTCTCGATCGACGAGAAGCTCCCTGGCGGAGGAGACATGCAGCGGTTCTCCCGACCGACGAAGTACTACATCCCGAACACGTCGCGCTCGTTCCGATATCGCGGTCCGCTGGTCGTGCTCCAGAGCCAATACACGCGCGGGTACGTCAATGTTATCCATCATTCATGATCATATGTCCAACACTGTCACCTAACTGTCATCTTGTCATTTGTATTATTATTGTAGCACTGCGGAACTGCTGAGCCTGGCGTTGAGAAAGCGACCGCACACCTGCAGCATCGGCGTCCGCACCGCGGGGAGTCTGTCGGCGACCCACAAGCTCCGCCTCCCAAACTACTGGACCGTCGAGATCCCGCACCAGCGCTGCTTCAGTGCCGACGGCGAGCTCTTTGAAGGCGTCGGCATCCCGCCGACCAAGGACGTCCCTGAAATGACGATGGCGATGTCCGCGAACGATTTGAAAGCTGCGCACAGTGGTGATCTTGCAAAGGTCGACCTGTGCGTGAAGAAAGCCATCGAGCACATCACGAATGTGTAAAAAGAGAGAGAATGAGAAAATGAAGACCTGCCAGCCCACCCACCCGCCAATCCCCGTGTCTACCTACCATCGTCGCATCCTGTCGTTGTAAGCCCGCTATTTAATATTTGATTTTGTGTGTGTTTTTTTGTTTTGCATTTCATAAAACCCGGTATACCCTCGTCTCTCATCCTTCTTTGGGGTGTGCTGTCATACAGTCAGTCAACATATCCACTTAGTGCCTAACAAACTCTCTCATTGCTTCAGGCGTTCTTCGCACAGTAGGGTGGGGTCCAGAGCTAGTTCCTAGCTGTGTCCGCCTCCTGGATACAGGTAGTGGTACATCTGGTCGTGCAGGCGAACCAGGTTGCGCGCCACTATGGGCGTGCCGTCCAGACGCACCTCCATGTCGATGTCGTAGCTGAACTTCTTGTTGGCAACAAAGTGCAGGTTGCCACTCACGCTCTGCGACGCGTTCACGGCGATCGGCGTGGACAGCAGCAGGCGGCACTGGTACCAGTGGGTGCCCGGTTCGTCCGGCGCCGTGCTCAGCACCACGCGCGACGTCGAGCCGATAAAGTCCACCGTGAACCAGCACCCGAGTCCGTGCATGATGGCGGTCTTGTCGATGACGAAGCGGAACGGGATGTCGAACGTGTGGAGCTCGTCGTTCGTGATGTCCTTGAAGTCGAGCACGTGCGTCACCGGCTCGGTCGCGATCAGCATCTCGGATGGGAAGTAGCCGACCACGGGCTGCGAGAAATGGTTTTCCACGGCCCGCGCGCGCATCGCCGAGAGGTCGAGTCCGTAGAAGTCGCGCTGCTGCCAGAACGCCACTTTGCCCATCTGCTCGCGGTAGATCGTCTCGTCTGTGAACGGCGACACAAACATCGTGCCGATCGACGGGAACATCTTGAAGCTCGGACTTTCGGAGCGGCGCCATTTCTTCCCCGCGTTCACAAACGTCTCGAGCATGCGCTCGTGCACCAGGAAGAAGCCCATGGGCTCCGAGATAACAATGTCCACTGGCTCCGGGAGCTCGACGTCCTCCATCTTGCCCTTGATCACGACGATGCGGTCGCTCAGCCCGTTGTGCGCCATGATCTCGCGCGCGCAGTCCGCCATGCCGCTCAGCTCCACGGCGTACACGCGCTTGGCGCCAGCCTTGAGCGCGAAGAACGCGAGGATGCCCGAGCCCGTGCCCACATCCAGCACCACCTTGTCGCGGAAGTCGGCGGCGTTCTCGAGCATCGCGCGCTCGTACGTGCTGGTGCGCACGTGGTCCTGCAGCATGTTCTGTTGGTGCAGCAGCATGCCGTAGTACTGCGAGAACGGGTTGTCCTCTTCTTCTTCCGCATCTTGGTCTCCGTCTTTCAGAGCTTTGGCCGCGGCTTTCGAGGCTTCCAGCGCGTCTGTTGAGGCCGGAAGCGCGCGTGCAGAACCAGTGGGAGCGGTGTGGGAGGACAGCAGCTCCTCCTGCTTGAGGCCGAACTTCTTCCAGCCCGCGGTCTCCGCCGCCGACGCCGCCGCGTGCTGCGCTGCTTGGGGCGACTGCTGCTCCATTTTGGTTTGAGGTGGTCGTGGTCGAAAAAAAGGATCTGATTGACTTTGAAGAGCGTCCTCCGCACAAATCCAAAGAGCTACGGAGCTGTGATTGGCTGTAAATTTGACTGTGAGCAGAATATCAGCGAATGATTATTGCTTTTTCATATTTTTAGATCAAGATCTGGGGGGTCAATATTAGATAAACCAGGATGTGTCACTGGAAAGTATATAGATTTTGTAAGTCATGGCGATTATCAGAATCATGTTGGTGCAATTATCAAATATGCAAGGGCTACTTCGAAATGAAGACAAACACTCTACATAACTTGTTAATTAACACACAAAATGTAGCCATTTTGGATACTTCGCAACTGTACTATTAACGGTATTAATACCACATCATCATCACAACTCCGTCCATTGCTCCGATCATCAGATCTCCACCTCGTAGAGCTGCTGGCTGTTATTGCTATTGCCACTACCATTGGTGCTGTTGAGGTAGAGCGAGGTCATGATGCCCTCGATGCGGTCCATGGTCTTCTCCATCGACCCGATGCGCGACGAGTGCTGCGAGAGCGTCGCCAAGAACGCGCTCTGCTGCTCCGCGAGCAGCTGCTCCGCGAGCAGCTGCTGCGTCGACGTGATCTGGCAGATGAGGTCGAAGCACGCGCCGCCGTCGCTGCTGCTAACGCTACTACTGCTTCTGCCATTCGAAGCAGTAGCTGGCGGAGCCACACTGAGCTGCGGACTCGACCCAGACAGTTTTCTCTTGTACATACTTGGAGGTGATGGTGGCGGCACCTCTTCTGCTGCTGCTGTTGTTGAGGCTATGGATGATCTGGTGGACGATGCCGAGGACAATGACCGCTCTGAGAACCTCGAGGATACTGTGGACGCTGTGGACGACGTGGACGCTCTGGATGCCCTCGACCCGAAAGACGAAGTCGACTTCAGCACACTCTCCGAGTTTCTTCGAGGGAGGCTGCGACGCGGGAGTAGCAACTCCGGGTCAAGAAGTTGGTAGAGTTCGCGCTCACGGGTGTCTCGTGGGAGCGCGTGGTTGGTCCCCGCTGCAAAGTCGCCCTTCGTTTCCAGCTCCTCTAGGACGCTCTGCAGCGACGCTGCTCGGGTGTCCGGTCGCTGCTGTGGGAACTGGTAGTGCTCATCAATGGTCGGGATCGCTGGGGCTGAGTGGACGCGCTGCTTTCGCTTCTGGGTCCTGGATCTACGCTCTGCCTGCTCTAACTGTTGCTGCAGGTGCTCCTCTCTCTTGGCACTCAGCAGCAGCTTCTCGGCAGCGGTCGACAGGTACGCTAGGATCTCCACTGCTCGCGGCGGGAGCGCTTCCTTCGGCTTGGGGTCCATCACAAACACCGATCCGATCACGATGCCCGACGCAGGGTCGCAGATCGGCGTCGTCGCGTAGAAGCGGATGCCCGCGCTGCCGGTCACCAGCGGGTTCGTCCTGAACCGCGGGTCCTGCGACGCGTCCATGATGATGGTCGGCAATACGTTCTGCAGGAGTTGCGAGCAGAACGCGATATTGCGCGGCAGCTCGCGCTGCGAGATCCCGAGGCGCGCCTTGTACCACTGCCGCGTGGAGTCGATGAACCCGACCGCTGCGACGTTGCACTCAAGCGCGCGACTCGCCAGCTCGCAGAGCGCGTCGTACTCGGTCTGGCAGCCCGAGTCCATGATCCCGTAGAGCTCGAGGAGCTCCTGGCGCCGGACCTCGTAGATCTCGTGCTGCTCTTCCTCGGGGAGGAACTCGATGTGGTCCGAGTAGGTTCTCGAGATCTGCTGCTGTTGCCGCCGACCTGAAGCTCGCGTGCTGCTCCGGGTACTGGATCTACTACTGCTTCTATTGCTAAGGTACTCGCGCTCGTCCTCACTCGCCTCGCTGCTCGAGCTGTCGAACTCAACGTCGGAGGCGCTGCTCTCGCAGATCGAGAACTCGAGGCTCGCCATGCTGTCTGTGATCGCAGTTGCATCGGCTACTGCCACTGATCGCGCCGACGCCGTGGTGCTCGCCGTGTGCACGCTGCTGCCGTTCGCGCTCTGGTTCATGCTCATAAAGCTGCAGTCCGGGGTTGCGTCGTCCTGCGAGTGGTGGCTCTCGGTCTTTCCAGCGCCGATCAGCGCCTTGTCGATGCAGTCAAAGCACAGACGCACGTTGATCGTCTGCTGGTCGCTCGGTCCCACCTGCACTTTGCGGTGGCAATTGCAGCTGCGGCAGACGATCTCGCCGCACGCGCGGCAGTGGTGCTTGCGCACAAAGGGGCGGAACTTGCGCTGGCAGTAGTAGCAGTGCGGCCGCTCGTCGTTCTTGATCCAGTTGTCCTTGCTCAGCAGCGCCAGGCGGAGCACCGACTTGTCGTTCATGAGCTCCTGCATGCGCTCCGCTTCGTCAGTGTAGAACGCCGAGAGCCCGCGTGGCCGCGACATACTGCCTGTACTAGTCTGGGGTTTGCTAGTCTTGTCTTAAGCTCTCAGACGAGCCGAAGTGGAGCCTTCTTGCCTTTGCGCTGATATCCGCAGAAGCGACTCTGAGGCTTTGCTCAAAGGCTTTCGCAGTCAGTCCTACTCTAGAGCCCTGGGCCTTTCATTCTGAACGCCGGTGAGCCATTTCGAAAGAACCAGCATTATGAGAACAGGTGGAGGCGCGACAGGTTGAACCCGTCGCTGGTAGAGAGCGGCATCCGTCCACATGGTGACTCCGCTGAACCGTACAGCTCCGGAAGCTCCACTTTTAGCTGATGCTTTCGTGTGCCAATCAGAGACTGTGGCTCAGCTCACAATAGAGCGAGTGAGCCAATCCCAAGAGCCTCTCCCAGGGCCATACGCTCGGGAGCTTTTGAGCACCAAGCCGCCCGCCAGATGGGGAGCTCGCCAGCTGGTGCCTCGAGAGTTCCGGTCACCACACGGTAGCCCCAACGGACAGATGGGTGCTCCGATTTCCGATACAGACACTACGTGACAACCTGATAGCGCGAGTCGATTGGATGGGATTTGCGACTGGCAAAGTTCAACTTCATAGATGCGGCGTGCCGGTTCATAGCCAGACAAGCTTGAATGGGAGCGTCTGCGTTATTACGCAGGGCTCACTGAGAGGAAACCACATTGTATCCGGATTTCCTCCTCTCTTCATGGAAGATCACTTTGGGAATGCCAGACACACGCGAGACTTGTAGAGCCCCTACAACGAACCAAACAGACGGGGGCATCTGCATCGTTCAATTGAGTCGATTGAACGGCCCAAAGCCCCAGGCCAATTCTGAGATTTCTTGCATGAGATGGCCATCGGGTTTCGTTCGCGCGGCACGACAAACCACGCCTGTCTGGTACTGTAGCAAAAAATTCGGCGCGCCTTCCATCGCAACAGTAGGACGGTATCAGTTGGTAACGCCAGCGCCGCTTTTACGGGCGTTCTCCTCAATCAATCAATGTGTATTCCTTTCTTCCTCTGACCCCATGAGAGAGAGAGAGAGAGAAAGAAGAGCTACTGACCACACAAAGAGATATTATAGATACCCCACACCAATCACCAAAATTTGGAGAATCCTCAGCTCGACTTTTGTGCGGCGGAGGCGAGCCGCAGACTCTCGCCCACGAGAAGCGTGAGGTGCCACTTCATTTTGCTCTCGATCGTCAGGATCTCGAGGTAGTCCTTGACAGTACCGTCATTGCGTACTCGGACTGGGATGTGTCCGCCACCTCCAGCCTTTGAAGCCGCGGGAGTAGAGATCAGCACTTGGTTCGCCACTGGGATCTGGGTCTCGCGCTCGTCAATCTGCTGCTGTTGTTGTTGTTGCTGGCGATGAGCATTGGGACTCGATGCCTCGGCTGTTAATGGTCGGGTCTCCTCTGCTGTGGCTTTGTTCCTCTGGACGTAGTTGACTCTGGCCTTGATACCTTTCTCCTTGTTCTTGGTCTTTGTCTTCTTGGGTGACGCGAGACGCTCTTTCTGTTGCTGCTCCTGGTTGTAAACGATCGACAGACAGTGCAAAATCGATGCGACCGGGTCCCCAGGTTTGGAGATCGCGAATGACGAGTTTGCCGGTACTGGTGCGATTGACAGCGTTCTGTGCTGTCCAAACTGGTCGATCGCCGATAGAAAAGCGAGCCCAGATACCAGGGTCTCACCACCGCTGCTTGGGTTCTTGCGAGCCATAAACAGCCCGACGAGGCTCGACATCTCCCTCTCGGAGCACGTGAACCCTGGCAGCGACTTGAGCAATCGCCGGAACGCGCGCTCGCTCACGTGCAAGTAGCACCCATAGCTCTGGTCCTCACTAGTACTGCATTTGCTACTGTTATCACTGGGCTTGCTGCGCCTTTCAGCTGTTTGGATCGTCCGGAGCCGGGACTCCAGGTACTTGTTCACGTTGCGCGTCACGCCCTTCCACTTTCTATGGTCTGCATCCTGGAACTCGCGCTCTAATGGACTGAAACCACCCTCATAGTCATTGTCACCACAGTCAACGTCCTCCATTGCCAGCACTTCGAGCGCGCTGTGGAGCGTGTCAGTGAGCTTCTTGATCGCGAACTCGCAGATCTCTCGTCGTTCGGCTTGGTGGTCGCGATCGCCGCCGCTGCAATCTCGATGCTGCCACTGTCGATTAGAGTCTTGAGCACTTTGCTGCGGATCGGATTCTTCTTGAGCGCCAGCGTTTGCAGGATCCTCTCGCCAGTGACCACGTCGCAGTTGGAGGCGAACGCGTGCCACTCGCTGGGAATCTCGGAGACCTGGTTCTCCATCGCGTCCAGCACCACGAGGTTCCTCAGCTGTGCCAGCTCTGGGGAGAGTACCTGGATTCGATTCTGCTGGAGGTCGAGCACTTCGAGGAACCTGCAGCTTATGATCGATTCGGGAAGCCTCTGAGGCTGGTCCGACCCAAATTCGCACACGCGAAGCGCTGGTAGCGCATAGAACAGATCCTCCGGGAGCTCTGTGAGGCTGTTGTGGCACAGAGTGAGCTCCTCGCGCAGTGGCAGCAGCAAGCCAAGCGCTCCAGTGGGGATCGAGCGAATGCGATTCCAGCTCACATCGATACTGAGGACATTCGAGGGCGTGCCTTCCAAGTAGGTCTTCTCGCCATACTTTAGCGCTGGGAACGTACGAAGCTGGTTGTGGTTGAGCGCTACATGCAGCTGTGCGAGTGTCGCTGGGTACACCTGAAACCCGGAGCCAAGCGCGTTGTTCGCGAGCGTTAGGGTTTCCAGCATCGGCATCAGTGAGATCACTGCAGGGAGACTCTCGAGTTTGTTCTCATGGAGGATCAAGTGCCTCAGACTCGCTCTCATCGCTGAGAGCTCCTCAGGTACGCTCGTGAGCGCGTTGCGATGCAAATCAAGCGTAACGAGCTGGCATTTCCCTTCCCACTGCTGAAGCACCGTACTTGACAACGACTTGAGTTGGTTCTTGGACAGATTCAATACTGTTAGGCCTGGGATGGCTGGGATCGCCCTGGGTAGTGTCGTGAGCTGGTTGTTGGTCAGTTGCAGCTCGGAGAGCGCTGAGAGTCTGGCGAACTTTGTTTCGAGACCGTGGAAACTCTTGTCCGTCAAGCGGTTGGCTGGCAGCGCGAGCTTCTGCAGGGAATGGAGCTGCTCGATCTCAGGAGGGATGCTGGATACGAGGTTGTTGCTCAGATCCAGTACTTCTAGCTGTTTCAGGCTGGCGATGAACCCTGGAAACACCTGCAGACATTGGCGCGAGAGCACTAGTACTTTCAAGAGCGAGAGTGAAGACGCACACTTTGCTGCCAGGTGTGAATCACTTTGGATCGATTTCCACCTGTCTCCACTCGCGCAATGGTTCACGGTCCAGGACGCGCTCGCGCTCAAGAAGCAACTGGACGCGCGCACGGCTACCAACTTGCTGGGCTTTGTCGAGTTTGTCGCGTGGCTGCAGAACGGGAAGCCGCCCGTGGCTCTCCAGCAGCATTCGATGCCCGAGCGCCACGACATCCTGACGCCTCCGGGTCTTTCGATCCATACTAAGGACGAATCACCAGCAAAGTCCGAAGCCGACAACATCACCTCCTCAACTACCACCAAGGCGCTCGAAGTGTACCTGGAGCACGTCTTCTACACGTTCAAAGGCGGCGGAAGCACCGCCAGTACCAAGCTCTACGCGGTGGAGTTCCTCGCAGCGTTCGTGCTGCTCTCGCGCGCGATCTGGAGCTTCGACGACAAAGTCCGCGTGCTCATGGAGCTCTTCCACGACCCGTCGCTGAGCGCTCGCCACGCTGCTCTCAGTGCTTCGTCGCAACATCAACGTCAAGACAAGTGCTTTAAAGAGACCGACCTGGCGCAGCTCTTCCTCTGCGTCATGCGAGGCGTGGCCGAGGCGATAGTCGGCGTCGGCGGGTCTGGGACCACCACGGACTTCGCATGACAGTATTAGCCTCTTCCAACTGACACCCACGCAGCTCTCTTATCAGTTCAAAGACGGCGAGCACGTTGTCCAAGTCGCATGTGGACTCCGGTACGCGCTCGTGCTCACCGACCAAGGGATGGTGTACTCATGGGGGGTTCAATGACCACGGACAGCTCGGTCACGGCTCGAAAGAGACCCTGGAGGCGCGCACGGGCGGACAAGTCACGTACGCGACGTACTTTGACGAGCGCGACGGCCGCGAGTCCGAGTTCCTGGCGCTGCCCACGCGGCTCGTGTACTTCCAGGGCTCGGTGGCCCAGCAGGCCGGTCCGATCCCGATCCAGCAGATCTGCTGTGGGGACTACTACTGCATGGCGCTCAGTCGCGAGGGCGACGTGTTCACGCGGGGCGAGGCATCCGAGGGCCAGCTGGACCACGGGGACGCCCATCCAGCGTTCCAGGTCACCTTCGTGGACTTGCACATGCTCAACTCGGCGTACACGTTCCTCTCGCAGTCCGAGCCTGTGCTGGCACTCAGTAACGACGAGATCGTGCAAATTGGCTGTCGCAAGAACCATTCCGCGGCACTGGCACGCGACGGACGCGTGCTCGAGTGGGGCAACTGGGGCTAGCGCCGCGGCCAAGACACGGAGCACGCCTTTGTGCCGATCGAGAAGGAGCACGTCCAGGACCTGCGGCTCCGGCAGCTCATCGTCGGCGACCACCACATGGTCGCGGAGGGCAGCAGCGTGTGGATGAACCTGGTCGAGCCTGCTGCTGCTTCTAAGAGCCTAGATGCGCCAGAGACTGATGATGAGGGGAATATGCTGAGCCAGCCAAGCGAACCTGAAGAAGACGGCTTTGGTGTGGCCAAGAGCGGATTCTACCTGGCTCGCGCCGCGTACTCGTGCTCCTTTGAGGCGATCGAGAAGCAGTTTGCCGGTAAATCGCGGTCGTGGATGTGCACGATCGTCGGCTTTGACGTGGACGACCTGGAAGAAGAGCAGGTCCTGAACCTAGACCCAAGTACCGACGCCCAGGCGACAACAACCGAGTCTGACTTCCAATCTCAACAACAGCAGCAACAACAGCAGGACCAAGGTATTGGCGTCCAGCCCGCGTGGAGGAAGCGCGTTCAACCATACGCGCTCTCGGTCGAGCAAGTCGGTCGCTTCGACGCGCGCATCCAGCAGCTGCGACCGCTCTCGTACCGTCAAAACTACGGCTACAGCTACGAGAAGCTGCTCAACACGTGGCTCTTTGGTCACGTCGAAGAGCGCTTCGTCGCGCTCCCGTGAGGCAAACCCGCGGGCTTCTACATCCAGTTCCTCATCCCGCTCGAGGCCATTTCGCCCTCGGAGACCGAGCAGCGCGTCAAGTCTGAACTGGCCGAAGGGCCGTGGGTCACGAGGCGCTCTAGCGCAAGTGGGCTCAACTACCACCGCCAGCAAGAAGAAGAATGCGCAGACCAAGTCACAGAGTACTCGGGATCTCTGGGTTCCCAAGCAGGTCCACGGACTGCGGTTCGAGAACATCGTGCAAGTGGCAGCGAACGACGCGTGCTCGCTGTTCCTCACAGAGATCGTACCCCCGGCGCTCTATCGCGAGCGGCGACGCGAGATCGCACAACTAAAGGCCGTTGCCAGGAAGAGTTTGTCGTAGAGTGGTTGGTAGGCACACCTTGACTATGTGTGTGTGTGTGTGTGTG
>JAADVK010000950.1:0-14055 GCA_023334975.1 Globisporangium sylvaticum | reverse complement strand
CTCCAACTTGGTCACACGATCGCCACCGACGAACGCTGGGCACGACGGCTTCTTGCCAGTACCCGCAACGGTGAACTTGATGTCGGCGCACGAGCGGTAGATGTCGTTCGCCCAAGCGATGTTCCCGTAACTCGAGCCAGCGCTCATCCACGTCCACTGCAGGACATAGTCGCCCGCCGGCAGCCAGTTAGGCAAAGTGATCTTGTCGCCGCAGAGGATGCTGTTCTCCGGCGCGCCGTTGTCACCAGAGTACACCGAGTTGGTTCCCGACGGGAGGCACGTGGTACCCGACTCGCGGCACGTGTAATAGAACACGTTGTTGTCGAAGTTCGCCTTGGACTCCTGGCCCTTTGGGACGATGGCCCAGCGGATGAAGCCGCCCAGGTGGTTGTTGCGGGGGTAGCGCACATCAATAGAGGCACCTGGCGCGAAAGTGGTGGACTGGCCAGGCGTGTTGCTGGGGCATCCCATGGAGCCATCCACATCGGTGCGGGACCCGGTCTCTCGTGAGGTCGGGGTCTTGAGCCACGAGTGAGCGTCGACTTCTTGCGGCGCGAGGCTGGCGAGCAGCGCGAAGGCGGCGGTGGCGAGGAGGCTCGAGATCTGCATGGCTGGCTTGGGGCACGGCTTGTGAGGCGGGAGGCAAATTGCAAAGTGAGCGGTTGGAAGAGGCACTCGACTGCTGAGTCCTGTGTAGCTCTTCGCAACTGCTCTCTTGGTCAGGTTGGACTGGTCGCAGAGAATGAGCTGTGATTATTGGATGTAGAGGAGCGGCAAATCGTGGGAGGCATCAATCGTACAAACCAGATGGATTCTCAGAACAGCAGTCAGACCATGTGGCACGCTCGCAACCCCACAGAATCACGGCTGGTTTCGCTGAATACCCGCCGAAATGCTCGTTGGTGATATTTTGATTTTATAGTTTTTGTTTGACCAAACTGGGCTGTAAATTACCTGTATAATATTGTGTACGGGAGTGATGGTCTATAATGCAAATCTGTCTGGTGGCGTATTGTGGGCAGATCCCAAGTCAGCAGGCGGACAGCAAGAGGAAAGACCTGAGGCTTTCTTGCCCCCAAGTGATCAAACCAGTCTGGTTATGGACTTCTCTCTTCGCTTGCGCGTGTGGCTGAAATTGTTTGCCTTTGTCACGTATGTTTACATCTTCTGGTGAGAGGCAGAATGATCCTGGTGTGGGTGTCAATGAGCCTTTATCTGATCAAAAGCAAAGCACACGGGATAAGGGCTTATGTGCCGAAACTCCATGGCCATAAATGATCAGTCGATGCATCTTGCAACGAATGGTCTTTATAGTTATGCATTTACACTGTCGATGGAACCCCATGCACACATGGGGCTGATTTTGCTACGTATCCACTGAGCCCAAAGTGCGCGGTCCCGCAGATCTCAATTCTGTGCCAGTCTGTGATTGCGCTCTGCCACTTACGTTCTTCGTTCATTAGTTAGCCACTGGTTGATTCCCAGCGCTTGAAGTGACTTCACATCACTTCACATCAGCGAGATGTAGGTTGATGCTTCACCTTCAAACTCTTTGCGCCTCAGGTCTAGGAATCTAAGGCAACAAAAGATGGCGAAATCTGATCCACTTCGGCGAGACGCTGCGTGGCACACTGACAAAGCGATTCGGCTCTTTCACTTCAAGGACGTTGCTATATCATCAGATAGGTGGTGAATGAAATCCTCGTCGAAATCCAATTCCCGGCATGACAATCTTCGGATGCTGTAGACGCTTTTTATGCTGTCGTTGCTTTTGTGGTCGCAACGATTTGCAAAGCTCTTTTCGCTCCACGTCGCTATACCGTGATGCTCACTCAGCCATTGTCGAATACGGCAACGGCATACAAAATATGGAGTCCTGCAGGTCAGTGCATCATTCTTTAAATTGTATTTACAAATGCACTCTCAAAATTGGTATCATATTTTTGATTTCGAGTGATGGTCATCTGGACAATCGCAACACAGATCCAGACTAACAAATTTGATCACACCTCCGTTTCTTCGTGTGCGTGCGTAGCGAGTGGCGTGGAGCCGGTGCAGTGGAGATGTTTACAGCTGGTGGCCGAGTGGGTTGTAGTGATCCCAGTGGTGCTGAGGATCCGTTTGATCGCACGAACAGCTCCGACCTGGATCTCTTCATATAACATTCCCGTGAATCGAGTACGATGCACCAACGCCACTCATATTTAAAAGCTCACTGCTCTCACATTGAATGGTAGGTACTTTATTACGCATGATGTTATGAAAAAGGAGACAAACACATTTCCAAACACAGGCAAGCTGAAAGGAAAGGTCCCTGGTCACCTACGATGCGGAGCAACGTAATCGTGGATGGCACTCATTACTCTCTCTCTCTCTCTAGCAGCCGCCAGGGGTGCACTTGAGCTTCTTGTCGTCCGAGAACTTCTTGGAGCAGCACTTGTTGGCGCACTCCGAGTTCTTGGAGCAGTACTCCCACTCCTTCTTGGTGCCGCCCGACGACGACGATCTGATCTTTGGAGCTGGCGCAGGGTTCAGGTTGCTGAAGTTGAGCGACGTCGTGACCGAGGGCGTCGTCGCGGCTTCGTTCGCGGTGTTGCTACCGCCGCCACCACTGCACTTCTGAATCTGCGCTGGCACGCCGAACTTGTAGTACTGCTGGTAGTTGCTCTCGTCCCCCTTGAAAATGTTCGTTTCGATGTCGTTCGACTGGAAGTAGAAGCACTGGTTGTTGCCCTTTCCCTCCAACTTGGTCACACGATCGCCACCGACAAACGATGGACACGAAGGCTTCTTGCCCGTACCAGCACTGGTAAACTTGATATCGGCGCACGAACGATAGATCTCGTTGGCCCACGCAAGCTTTCCGTAGCTCGAGCCAGCGCTCATCCACGTCCACTGCAGGACATAGTCGCCCGCAGCCAGCCAGTTTGGCAAAGTGATCTTGTCGCCACAGAGGATGCTGTTCTCCGGCGCGCCGTTGTCACCAGCGTACACCGAGTTGGTTCCCGACGGGAGGCACGTGGCACCCGACTCGCGGCACGTGTAGAAGAACACGTTGTTGTCGAACGCTGTCTTGGACTCCTGGCCCTTTGGGACGATGGCCCAGCGGATGAAGCCGCCCAGGTGGTTGTTGCGGGGGTAGCGCACATCAATGGTGGCTCCGGGGGCAAACGACATGGACTGGCCCGGTTTCATGTTTGGACACCCGACCGAGTTGGTCACGTCAGGCTGCGATGCAGTCTCGCGCGACGGTGGGGTCTTGAGCCACGAGTGAGCGTCAACTTGTTGAGGTGCGAAGCTGGCGAGCAGCGCGAAGGCGGCGGTGGCGAGGAGGCTCGAGATCTGCATCGTGTGGCTTGGAGAGGAGAAGAAGAGGAGGTGCTGGGGTTGGCAGTTGTTGACTCAAAGGCAAATTGAGGAATGAGATTGGTTCTCGTCGGTATGGTCCAGTTGGCGTCGCTTTCTCCCTTCTTATTGTCGATGCCCTCCTTCCAAGGAGGCAGGCTGACCGTTTTTTTGCATCAGGTACTTACGACTGCGTCCTCCTTACACCGGAGCACTTTTTTCGATCTGCGATTTGTTGTGATGATGAGAATGACGAAGCCAAGGGTGGAATGTACGCGTAATGTCTGGGTCACACGCGATTAGGCACACTTAGCGGTCGCTGAGAAGGCTACAACCCATGAAAGACAATGTAAGCATCTTCGGTGGGCAGCTCCAGCACCAGCTCCGTTTCTCCACCGAGCCTCAGCATCAAAGCTGGAACTTTTACAACATACCTGGTCCACATGGCTATTGCACACGGAGTGAAGCAAACTTCTACTTGAATGCAAGCTTGGAAGGTATTGTTGTTCTGGTTGTTGGCACACCCATGGCACGCGCCATGCAATTGAGTGCAGAGTGCCATTAGAGAGAATGAACAGACACTAAATGGTATCTATGGAGGACGATGAGGGCCGCTGAACGCTGAACGCTGTACTGTACGATGTCGATTGACGCTGACAACCATCCACATAAGCTGAGCTGCTCGCGTCAGAAGGTGGTCGAGAGAGCCAGCAAATGGGGAGATCATTCCGCACCCACCTGCTGTTCGCAGAGAATCTGCTGGTGATTGGAGGGCACCTCTGGTGTACATTCGGTCTTCTGACTCGCCTGACTCGTATCCAGGAGTGGTCTCGGTCACGACTCTATATTTTAATGTATTATACAATATGAGATCCATTTCCTCTGAATCCCATCCAAAAGCAAAGTGCAGAAACAGTCCATCCTCGGATGGTATTCAGCGAAACCAGCTGCTTGGACAGTGCGAGCACGAATCAAAAGGTCCAAGAGCGCCGTCCCTACGGCGATTGCCGGTGCTGCTAATATCCTGACCAAACTCTCTCCTCTGTGCAACTTCCGTTTCCACAATCGATCTCTGTCCCCGATTCACGTCTGGATCGTGTACGACGAGAAGAAACAAAATACGTCCACAAGCGCAGGCACGCCGAGAACTTTGGTTCCAGCGATCGTGCTGAAGTGCCTGCACATCGGAAACTGCTGGATCAACTCGCAGTGCTATTGCTGCTCAGCTCGTCATCTGAAGGGCTGGTGCATTTCACGACACACGCTTCGAAATGGCTGAAACTTCTGTGGGAACTCTTTATCAAGGCTGACGAGTTTCGGGTTCAGCAGTCCGTGCTCCGTGTATTGCGAGCGATCCTCCCACATCAAAGTCCGCTGGTGTTGTACAGCGTCCTCATTCAAGATGAAGATGTCGCTGGACTCTCACGCGCAAGTGACGAGATTCCTGCAGCACTCGGGTTTATCTCGAAAGAAGATGTTTTCGTCCAGCAGATCGTCCGCGTCATTGGCTTCACAGAGTGCAAGTGTCGAAAGAGTAGCGTCGAATTGTCGTCTTCAGTGCAAAGCCAAGCGCAAAACATTGTCCAGCTACCGTGGACACTGATGCTTCCAGTTGGTGTCCACGGGAATGAGCTTTCACCACCTCGAGACGAGCTCAAAGCAGCGAACTGGAACCTCCAAGACAATATGGAGAGGCAAGAACCCGCCGCAGCGACCCATTCATTGGCTCTGGGGAACGAACTCATCGGTCTGCTGCATCATCTGTATGCGTCCACAGCAGAGAACTCAGGAGAGTGGAGGGATTCCGTCCATCGTACACTATTGAGTTGCATGACAGGAGTGAATGCGACCGAAGCGAGCAGAACCTTCACTCAACCCGAGCAGTTGCTTCGCATTGGCCGACAAGTCGTCAGTCTTGAGATCGTGAAGATGATTGAAGGCGTTGCCTGTTTCCATGCTCTCAGCGGAGTCGTGGACTTTATGCGTCCAGGGGCGACGATTGAATTAACCCAAGCGGGTGACATCACTCACGTCATCGCGGTCGAGCCAAGTGTCTCGAATACTCCAGCATCAGCAGGAAGTCTCGAACGATCAACGGGAAAGCGATACTTCGCCTACGTCTTAATCAGCAATTTTCACAGGCGCAGTAGCAGAAACAGTGTGTTCGATACTCGCTCGGGATGGGGAGAAGAGGTGTATGGATCCTAGTACGAACGTGTACTCAACTACTCTCGCTTGCGTCAGAGTGAGCGAGGTCCTCAAGGTTTCGATGCGGATGTAGTTGGCGTCATTTGACCTCGCTACCTGTGCGTCAACACTGAAGACATTCAGCCTGTGCGAGTGGCGTCTTCCTCATCCAAGCTACCGACTTCATTCGTTCCAAGCATTCTGTACGCTCACAGAAATGGAAGCGATGATTTCTTTACGAAGATTATCCCATGTATCGCGAGCGTATGCCTCCAGCAAATTGGCTCTTGTGTGGATGAGATCTTTGAAACGCAGAATGCGATTGACACGAATGACCAACTGGCGTTGATTCGGAAGCAGTCTTCTAGTCTGGTGATGAAAGCGCTCGTTCAAGCATCAGCGAGATCCGAGAGCGCACAAGTGCTGCTGCGAAACACTGCGTTGGTCGATCGCGTTCTTAAATGAGCACGTCTGAAGATGGCAACACCTCGTTTGCAACGTGTGCGGAGGCTGAGCGCAAGGTCTGGCTGCTCCGGCAACGCGTGTACAAAGTTTTGATCGACCTTGAGGATGAAGGCGACACTGAGCTGCAACAGTTGTTCCAAAGCGGCGTTGTCAACCAGAGGAGACCTTCAGAGTTCACGCTTGCTAAAACTGTTGAGTACGGAGCCGGTGCGAATCGTTCAGCGCCAGAAGCATTGAAGATCGAAGACGAACCAGTTCCTTCAAAGCTCAGCGAGATCAAGTCCAGGAGAACCAGTAGAAGACACAGTGAGCAGAAGAATGACGATGAAACGGATGAAGTTGAAGATGCAGATCCGAACGATGAAGGACTGTTTCGAGACTACAGTTCTGCTGAAGCCAAAGAGGAAGACGACGAGCCGGATTAAGAGGAAGATGATGACGATGATGACGCGCTGGAGGGAGACGAAGAAGAAGCAGGTGAGGACGAAGAGGACGAAGATGCGGAGGAGAACCGCGCCGAGTTTATTGAAGAGCTCATGCTCGTGGGTTTCCCGGAAGAGTGGTGCATTCTGGCGCTTAAGCAAACCGAGAACGACATCGTGTGTGCGTCGGCGTGGATTGTGGACAACCTCGAGTACCTGAGTCGATTGCAGACTGGTAAAAAGCAGCGTCAACTCTGTCGCTCCGCCACTGAATGACAAGGAAAGGTCTCGCAAAGTGTTTGGCGAGATGTACTTTCCCTTTGAAGAAGGCGGAAGTCGCTCGAACACCAGGCGTTGCTTGACGCAACCGTGGCGCGCAGAGGCATTGGAGATGAAGCTACAGTCGCTTTCGAAATCCCAGAATTCACTCGACAGCGCTGATGCGACAACAACGCCTTTGTTTCAAGACAACTTGCACGAGCTCTCTCAATTTCGCACTCAGATCGGTCAAATGGAGTTGAAGGTGCTGGTGAAAATGCTGCTGGACCTCGAGCAGACGCTGCCAGTCTTGTATGCGCGAAAATGTATCGTGACGCTTTGCCATCACGTTATCACGCTGGATGGAAACTCACTGCCCAGAGACGAGACCATCTCGCCATTATACCAAATGAACTACTCCCAGTTCTTCCACCTCTTGAAGATGGTTCTGCTTCGCGGGAATCAATTCAACATCGTCGTCGCTCAAGGCACCGATTGTTCTGCTCACCAGCTTCTCCAGGAGCGAACGACCGAGCAAATGCTGTCGTCAGCAATCGCACACTTTCTCGACCGCGACTTTGAAAAGTTTCTCATCGCAGTTCTGGATTTCTGCGTGACTGAGATTGAAAAAGCGGCATCGAACTAGTCGTATGATGCTCATCTATGGACGCAGCGAGAGCTGATACGCGCCGACAGGGCTGTGAACGACGAGCCTGCGATCGAGATCGTCTCGTGGATCGTGGACGAGATGCTGAAGAAAAGCAGGGGAAAGTCGTGGAAATCGTCGCAGGTGATGAGAACGCAGCTCATCAAGCGTCTTCGGTTCAGCCTCAAGTCTGCGAATCTGCCGCTCAAGTTCTTGGGACTGCACGTGATCAGCGTCATCTTGCAAAAGATTTTCAAGAGCGGCAGCAATTTCGACTTGGCTTAGAGCAATAACATCCTTGTCGAGAGCAGACTGGAGATTGACGATTTCCTGCACGCAGCCAAGCAGCGCCATGCGCGCGAGGTGGTGCAGCACCGATTGATATTTTCCGTGTACCTCCAGAGGTACATTGAGACCCTGCACGTGCTTCGGGATCTGACAGGTGGCGGCAGTGCTCTTGAAGATGCGAAGTCTGGCACGATCTGCGCTCTCTCTGGAGATCCGTTTCGATCGCTTTCGTCTCCACTTTGTAAAGCGTCCACCTCTGATGGACAAAACCACACCCTCGCGTTCGATCGCAAGCGGTGCCGCAGCAACTTGCTGACGATCTCAGACGACGGAGCCAGCGTTGGGTATTCGGGCAACGAGGTGTAGAAAACGGTGTTTGCCACCGAGAGCTTTTCGACGGGCGTGGTCTCCTGGCAGGTGCGTATTGAGAAATCAAGTTCGTCGTATCTCTTTGTAGGCGTTGGCAACCAGCGCGCAAGCAGCGATTCGTTTCTTGGTGCGGACGAGCACTCGTGGGGCTACATCGGAGACAAAGCGCTGTACTACCAGCGAAATCGTGTGAAGGCGTACGGAGACAATTTCGATGAGGGAGACTGCATCGGAGTGACCTTGGGCTGTGAGAGAGGAACGCTTTCGTTCTCCAAGAACGGTGTCGACTTTGGAGTCGTGTTTGACAACATTGTCGGGGAAGTATGCCCAGCAATGGCATCCTACTCTCACATCAGCGAGTGTCATTTGTAGCGGACAGCCTTGTCATTGACCAAGAGTCTGGGAAGAACGTTTCGAGTGAGACACATGAGGTGGAACAGGCAAATGACTGCAGCAGTACACCTGG
Source organism: Globisporangium sylvaticum (assembly GCA_023334975.1). Lineage (NCBI taxonomy): Eukaryota > Oomycota > Peronosporomycetes > Pythiales > Pythiaceae > Globisporangium > Globisporangium sylvaticum. Next base: position 5,609 of record JAADVK010000950.1, on the reverse strand, counting down.
GAGCGTCGAAGAAGCGCTGATGGTGTGTGAGCTCATGAAGTCGATGATCAACAAGCAGCCAGTGTGTGACGACTTGCTCCGATACGCGTTCGAAATGACGACGCAGTGGATCGCAGGGTCCAAGAAATATGTCACAACGCGAGCAGGAAAGCCACTGTGGGTCGATATCACCCGAGACGAGTGCTCCGAGTTTGGTTTCCAATCGGGCGAGCGCGTGCGCACCAGTCGAGGAAATGGTGTTGTAATGGGGGTCGCGGAACAGCGGCTTTGGGTCGAAGTCGACGGCGAGTAGGGTGCGTGGTTCTTCCATCCATCGAAGCTGCGATCTCTGCCGCTGATAATCATGAACGGCGCGACCTCGAAAGCTCCACATAATGCGCTGGCAGTTAGTACTGCACTTGGTCAAGTCAAATCGAGCTTACTGAGCGAGCTCAGCTCAGATGGACTTCGTTCCTCGAACCCACTTGACGACTCGTCTTCTCGTCCGACAACTGCATACTCGCTGTCGTTTGCAGAGTTTCAGGGATTCGTGAACGGCTCTCGCTGGAGTCTGAGCATGGACCGAGAGCTCATGAGCATTTTGAACGATTTCTGCGAGACCGCGAGTGTGAGTCCGTGGAACGTCTCGCCACCTGAAGCGCTCGACATTCTCAAGCAGAAAGAGAGTGAGCTGGAGAACGTGATGGCAAAAGCTGCATTCAGCCCATGTTCTTCTTCCACAGGCAAGAGTGGTGTCGAGACGAAGATCGTGTGTCGACTGGGCTTTTTGCGCTTTTTCAACGCGTACATCAGTCGCGTGATCGGGTACTTTGACCTCACGTGGCACTATTTCTCGCCCGACGCGAGTCTCTTGCCTTGCAAACTGGTCTCCAAGTGCCGCGGGAGTCTCTTCATCACGATCAAGAACGAGTTCTTCACTGCGCTGATTGAGAAGACTGCGGATTCGCCTAAGAAAGCGGACGACGACTACGACTATCCAGAGGACCTGCCGCAGGTGCTGTTGAATCGCCCCAAGGCTGCGACTGCCAAGTGCCACCCTGGGAGCACCAAGAGCCTGTTCCTCTCGCTCTTCGGCCAGGCGTTTGAGGAACTGCACTTTTTGCCATTGCGTACGCTGCGCATGGTGTACTCGCACCCGATGGACAAGGGCAACTGCGCAGCTTCAACGTCAAGTTTGAAGGCGAAGGCGTCGACGACTATGGTGGTCCCTACCGCGAGTTCTTCTCGCAGTTCTTCGCCGGGCTGCAGATGCTGCGCACCGAGCATGAGAACGACGGCATCGACCAAAACTCAGACACAACAGCAGCATCAGAATCGAAAGTTGACGTGTCGCCGACAGAGTGCTTGCTGCCGTTCTTGCTGCCGAGTCCGAATTGGCGCAATGGCGTCGGCTCAAACCGCGAAAAGTTTGTGATCAACGCGGCGCTGCTTAGCGAACCGTCCCGTGCGCTTGGAGACGCAAACGAACGTGTTCAGAACCGCAACAGCCACAATAACACTGGATCAATTTCGGAAGATCTCGAGCCAGAAAACCCTGAAGAGAAGCGGCAGCTGCATGGCGAGATGTTTTACTTTCTGGGCCAAATGCTGGGGACCTGTCTTCGCACTCGCGTGTGTGTGCGTCTCGACCTGGCGATCTCGGTCTGGAAGCACCTCGCGGGCGAAATCGAGACCGGCGGTGACGAAGGTGATGATGGCAGAGGTGGCAGCAGCAGCGACCACGAGGAATCGTCGCTGGCGAACCTGAAAGAAGTCGACTTTGTGGCGTACACGCTCTGGAAAACGCTTCGAGGCGTGCTCGCAGAGTACCAGAAGCTCCAGTCCCTCGGCATCACGGCTGGTCACCTCGACCGCCGTGTCCAAGACCTAGCGGAGCAGCTCGAAGCGATGGACCTGACGTTCATAGTGTTTCTACCCGACGGTCAAGTGATTGAGTTCTGTGAAAATGGTGCAAATGAGGTCGTGACGCTGGACAACCTCGAAGTGTACTTGAAAGCCGTGCTTTGCGCCAGGATGGACGAGTCGGACGACGTGATGAACATCATCGAGCAAGGGCTCAACTCGATCCTGCCCGTCACAGCGCTGAGTCTATTCACATGGAAAGAGCTCGAGAAGTGCGTGTGCGGCGCGGCGGAGGTGGGCGTGAACCTGCTCAAGCAGAACACCGAGAACGACGAAGACGTGTCGCCGCAAGACGAGTTTGTGCAGCGCTTCTGGCGCATGCTCGCCGCAATGGAGGAGGAGGACAAGCGCTGCTTCCTGCGCTTTGTGTGGGCTCGCTCGCGGCTGCCGGCGGGAACAGCGCGGTTCCATCAGAAGTTCAAGATCCAGTCCGTGGCGTCGTCGTCGACTGGGGAAGGCGGGAATGGCGGCTCAGGTAGTACTGACTCATCAGGCTGGATGGACTCGCAGCTCCCCAAGTCGCACACGTGCTTTTTTGCGCTGCAGCTGCCGCGGTACTCGACCGACGAGATCTGCCGCAAGCAACTGCTCTACGCGGTGCGCAACTGCGTCGAGATGGACGGCGACTTCCGGCTCGCGGACACGGAGATGACGGGCTGGAACGACATCGATCCGAGCGACCAGCTGCGATTCTAAGAGGAAGATAAGGGGGCGAACGTCAAATTGTCTCCACTGACTTGACTTCTCTTGAGTGAGTGGCGGACGCACTCTGACTCTTGCTCCAGCGTCGCGTACTGCTCGAAAGGCAGTGGGGGCTTCTTCGGCTTCTCTCATGCTTTCTGCATCATGCTTCAGCATAGTGCGACTGGGTTTGTGATAAGTAGCTCAATTATAAAGCTAATCTTTTGTGGGAGCAAAATGCTAATGAGCAACAGACGCTTGCTCCGGGAAGCTGTCCAACAACGAAGAAGTCGAGAACTGAGAAGCGAGAGGTTCTATTCCAACTGTCGGCGTAAGCTACTCCTACTGTACTTAGACGGTTGAGCAAATTGGCAGAGGGGTGCGCGGGGTGGCGCAAAGCCTGCCTCAAGAAAGGCAACTAAACACCAACTTTTTGTTCGCAGAGTTGGAACATCAGTGATCGCTGTCGAAGAGCATTTCGCACGAGAATTGACACAATATCGATGTAAGTGGCATTTTTAGGGGTGACATGTGGGCTCTGTCTCGGTGCCAAGATGGATTCGCTCGCAGGTAATACTCAACGGTGGAAGCAACGCGCGTGAAATGGACCCTCGCCGTGCACCAGCAGTGCGCTAATGGAGACACTGAGCCAGTACCAACTGGCTAGCCCACGCCTTTTCGTTGCTAATGAGCGGCATGAGAAGTCTGAAAGTTCTACGGTCGCACAGCACCATACAGTACAGAGGCAGTCTCGCGAGAGATTCCTGCCGCGCATGACAACATCGTCTCTAGAAACCACAAAACAACCAGATCGCAGCTACGCCCGTACGCCGATCCCAGCCTGCTACAAGAGTCCCCCACGATCGCTGCGCAGACCCAACCTCACTTCGCAATTTTGCGTCCCTATCTCAAGGGGCAGTGAGGGCCACTTGATCACCAATTACCACTGCATCTCTGACGCGGGACTCGCTGCGGTGACGGACTTTGACTTCGGTGCCGAGAGTACGTCGTGCTCCGTGCAGTGCAAGAGCGTGCTCGGTTGCCAGGAACCCGTGATGCCGACGACGTCCACTTTTGTCGCCAACAGTCTGGCGAACGACTGCTCGCTCGTAAAGCTACCAGAAACAGCGGGTCTCTCTGACTACAAGTACCTGCAGCTCCGACTGAGTGGACCCGTTGCCAACGAGTCGATCTACATCCCTCAGTACCCAGTCGGATACGCCAAGCGCATCGCGAGCGTCATGGAGAGAAATGTACCTGCGTTCATCAAGAGCATCAGCGGCACGAGCCCCTGTGGCTCCAATGAAGTCACATACGCTGCGGATACCCAAGGCGGCTCATCTGGAGCGCCGGTGACCGCTGGTGCTGATAACGCCGTGGTGGGACTTCACCACTGCGGGTTCACGTCGATCTGCACGAACACCGCGATCGGCGTCCGAGATATCATTTCGGATCTGCGTGTCAAGGGTATCGCTATCAAGGATTTGATAGTCTCGGCTACTTCGACTCCAACTCCAGCTTCAACGCCAACACCAGCCCAGCTTCAACACCAGCTCCGACGCAAGGTCCGACACCAGCACCAACTTCAGCTGCTACCCCAAAACCAACACCAACTCCCACACCATCTCCTACCCCAACCCAGCCTACCTGCGCAAAATCCTTTGGCCTTTGTGGAAACGAGACAGTTGGCGCCAAGTGCTTTCAAGCAGGCGAGTTTTGCTTGCCGTGGGTGGCGGCCCTCTACGGGTGCCTCCCAAACCCTCTGCAGTGCACTGCGCAGCAAACGAACATGGACTTCTATGGCGACGACCTCGCGACTGTAAAGGGCGTCTACTACGGCAGCTGCTGCGACTTGTGTGTAGACACCGTTGGCTGCAAGGCGTACACGTACATCAGCTACGTGAAGGACGACCTGCCGACCTGCTACTTGAAGCTCGGCACCGGCACAAAGACGAAGAAGGCGAACGTCGTGTCGGGCGAGGTCACGTCCCGCAAGAGCTGCTCGACTCCACAGTGGGGGAGCTGCGGCAACAGCCAGAACCAGAAGCGCTGCCCCTCGGGTTTCTACTGCGAGCCGTTCCCGGGAGAGCTCGAATTGTACCAGTGCCTGCAAAAGCCGCCCCAGTGCCTCCAGCAGTTCACGGACGTGGACTTTTATGGCAACAACATGCAGGTCGGGAACGACGTCTTCTCGGACGAGTGCTGCGAGCTCTGCCCCCAGGTGAGCGGCTGCAAGGGCTACTCCTTCGTCACGAACATGAGTGGCACGAACTGCTACCTCAAGAGCAGTCTCGACGGCAAGCGCGCCACAGCTGGCGTCCTCTCGGGGATCGTCAACGTGATCAAGGCGTGAGCCAGCAGCGCAAGAGCTCACGTCATGTACCACGCAGATGAGGGAAAATGGCATTTAGTTTCGAAGCACTACCCCAGTTTTGTGGTTGTTGTAATTGGGGAGCCATTTTCGTTGGAAAGGATGGCTACATTTACCAAAGAACTAGTTGCACCGTTTGCATTTGTTTTCTATAGACATTTTCTCTTGGATATCATATAAAGAATTCCAAAAGAGTAAATGCAAACCCATACACACATATTTAAATACCTTAATTTTAATTCATGTATAAGAAAACGCGTAATTAATTCAGTAAAACGCATTTAACGAAATTGCTCGGCTTGGCTCGGCTCGCCTCGGCTCGGCTCAAACGCGAAGAGCTCGTTTCTTGGTTCTCAAAAACCAAAATGGCAGCGATGGCGGAGGACGACCAAGCGCGCGCCGCCGCGTACTTTGGCGCGACGACGGCCCCCAAGTGGCTGCCGAAGTGCGAGCAGCAGCTGCTGGCGTTCCTGGACCACCACCGCGCGGTCGGCAAGTGCGTCGCCGTCGTCACGTCCGGCGGCACCACCGTCCCGCTCGAGCACAACACCGTGCGCTTCCTGGACAACTTCTCCACGGGCTCGCGCGGCGCCGCCTCGGCCGAGTGAGTTCATACATTGTTGATTGGTTTATCGTGTGTGCATGGAGCCTGTTG